>KI919356.1:38773-60229 GCA_000473525.2 Anopheles melas | reverse complement strand
TCCTTGGTCACAAAATTCTTGGTCGCTAAATCCTTGGTCGCCAAATTCTTGGACAAAATTCTTGGTCACTAAATCCTTGGTCACAAATTTCTTGGTCGCAAAATTCTTTGTTCTTGGTCGCAAAATCCTTGGTCACAAAATTCTTGGTCGCTAAATCTTTGGTTGCTAAATCCTTGGTCGCAAAATTCTTGATCGCAAAATATAAAGTTCACTTCTATAAGAAAGTTTAAAGAAAGTGTTCCAAAATTGTAAGAGCCTCTGAAAAATCCTGTCATAAAAAACATCTTCTCAAAATTAGAACCTTTTGTTAAAGTTTTCTTAATTTTGTTTATCTTCCTCAAAATTGGACGAATCTACCTTCTTCCCACCAAACCGAAAATTGCCATACTCTCTTAATGCTACTCGATCGTTCAATCACACAGCACAGGTGCCCTGCGGGGTCTCTCAATCATCGAACGCAGCACACACACACATACACACACACACACAGCAACACACTCGAACGTCCCGTCTTGTACCGCACCATTTGGAGACGTTCGGCAACTCCTGCCACTCTCACCCTGCCGGCTCTGGCGAATAATTTTCGTAATTTGATGCCATTAGGAAGCTCCCGCTTGCTGTGTCCCGTTTGCTAAAAAGCAATTGAGACGAGATGGCAGTACACAAAACTGAAGGTAGATGGCGGCGCAACAGGCCGAAGCCCTATCGAGAAAGTCACTTACGCCCGCGGTTGGGCACACCATTAAGGCAGCGCGCGCGCGTAGGACTTTGTCGAGAGGCAAAATTTATTAACCCACAGTTTTGTGCAGAAACGCAAAAGACGAATTACTTGCGTGTTTTTTTTGTTGTAGTTGCTGTTGGTGTTGCTGATGCTGTGCGTACAAAAAGCGAACGCAGTCTTTGGCGGCTTTAATCGACCGCCCCACAGTTGGGTGCTCTAAATTGCTTGAATTTCAACCAGGCTAGTTCATTATGGTAAACGTGTGCTTTTTTTCTGTGTGATCAAACCATCCGAACGGTAGCTTGCGGTTTGTGGTGGCCGATTAATGGAAATACACAACAACAACAAAAAAGGTTGTCAAGTGCGCCTAATGTACCAGAGAAACCGACGGCGTCACCACTAACAGTGTGCTAAAAAAAATGTATGCACTAACGAAATGAGAGCATCACCGTCCCTTTTTTTGGTCCTCCGTTTGGCAGATGGCCATAACATTGGCACTAACAAAACAGTTTCCTTCATCTCCTGCGCTGCGTAAATAGTGTCTCCGCCGTACTTTCATCGCAAAGTTGCCCAGCATCGAACAGTCGTTTTCGCTTGTACCGGCTACGACTTAACGGTAGTTGTGTGCCGTCCTGCCTCGCAAAACACTCCACAGTCGTCCGCCATGGCAGCAAACACATCTGAGATCTGAAATTATCAATATTCGCCTTTCGTCATAAACATAATTTTCTAAATGAACCGTAGAATCGCTTCCCTGGCTACGCGGCCCACTGTCGAAGCAAATCAACCTTCAGCTGAGTTCGTTCCAGCAAAGGGGAAGGCACCAGGGCTTCTGAAAAAAATGGGCGTTTTGGTGTAAATTATTTTTGCCGCTCGGATTTAAAGCAACCAGCCACGCCGGGTACCGCCGGTGCGCGGTGGTGCGCTTTCATCATACACTTCCCGTCTACGGGGAGGGCGGGGGGGGGGGCAGCCCGTTTCATCTCGTTAGAGGACCTTAGGACTCACCACCGCATCAACAGCTTCGCTCGGAGCGAGTCGGGCCATTCGGGACAACCGAGAATGGAGAGCAATGGGCTCGAAACAATTTTGAGCAATTACCTTCTAATGATTCCATCATTTGTGTAAATTTGCTACAGTTTTGTTCTCCTCCTCCCCTCGTGCCCCTCTCGATCCCTTGGCCACCGCTCGATCTTGTTCTGAATGTGGCCACAAGTACAACTCCTCCCCGCCTAGGCTCATCTGGGATCCCGTTTATCGTTCTGAGCGCTGGCTGCTTATCGCCAAATGCCGAACGCACGCACGCCTCACCCAACCCGTTGGTTGGTAATTTTGCAGCCCACCCGAAAAATAAGTAATGTTACACATACACACACACACACAGACACAAGTAGAACAAGATTGTTGAATTGCATGACTTTGCTCGAATTGCGCCCGCCGCAGGACGGGATTTCAATTTCAGCTCGCGCGGCCCTGATTAGGCAGGGCCGGGGCCCTAACGGTAGTTGAACGAGACCGTGAACGCGCGTAAGCTAGTTGGCGCGCTGTATGCTTTGCGTACTTCGCTTCCCCACTCTTTAGGCTCGTCCGTTATGGATTGCATTGCAGGGAAAGAGCTTGCTTGCTGCCCGTTCTGCTACCAGCTCATGCTTTTCGATTGGATGCGCGAGATCGGTTCTTCGCAGGACAGTTGAAGGCCGCATGGAGGTGTCGAGCGTGGCCGGACAATGTTATCGAACCCTGCGCCCTGTGTGACAGAAATGGGTCAGTGGTGAAAAGTGCTTAGCAGTGCTTGGCAGTTTAATCCGCCGATCCGGACTATGCAAATAGAATGCCGTACTGGAGAGTGGTTGGAACGAATGGTGGTAAAAAGGCGTGAGACATGTGAGGTTTGATCATGAAAACAGACAATCTATGATGATGAACTGTTGCATGTAGATGGATTTGGCATAGTGTGAAGTCAGACATCTAAGATTCTAAAGCTGTTTTTTTAAAAGCAGTACTTGCAGATTTTGCTTGGAAGCAAAGTTAAATTAATGTCCGAAATTCGATATTCGTATAGCAGTTTTTCTTCGCTAAATATAAAATATCGGACATGCTATAGAGCTTCAAATAAAAATATGTGATGAAATAGGTGATAGCTACAAATGTCCGTTAAAGAAAGGAGAAAGAAAATGTATTGTACTTAGCACGTCCCAATACCCAATTTCGGGTTCGTCGCTTGATGTTCTGAAAAATGAATTAGACACGAAAATAGACAGCCACTAAGACGCATCAATCATGGATTTACGTGGATCTTTTAAACTACTTGTATACAATATGTCAAACACAGAACCAATTAAAAGAAGCGATTGGAGCAACTGCATGAATCGATCAGCTATTACCGGAGCGGCACAAATCCTATCAATGGGTCTCTTCACGATTCTAGTCAGCTGTTTTACATGGCATTTGACAGTTGGAGGCTGAAATCATGTCAACACTCCATACAAAACCACACACAAAACTAGCCTGCATTTTCAGCCCAGATTATGTTAGTCTCGAAGCTAGAATTAGATTCGAGTACCTCGAAATCGAAAAACTAGCAAAACAAGATGGTGTTTTCATTTACTTCAAGGTGCATCAAAGATATCCTAGTGGTCTCAGAGCATGTTTTATATAACTAAATGTGTATGTCACGGATGAAAACTATTGCTCAAACAGCTGGTAGGTCTTCTGCAAACATGAAAAATACGCAAAACATTCTTTAAATCTTCATTCAGAAGCAGAAGCGATAAAAATCATCCTTCTAAATATATACACCTTGCGACTTGATCGCTCCTCGAAAACTGGAATACAATGGAAACAGCTGATAGGCTGAAATTCAAGCCTACGATCTAAAAACGGAAAGGGGCCCAAAGTTGTTTTTGTAGACACTTCCCTAGCGATCTTAAATTGATAAATAGGGAGCTAAAAGGTTTTTACGCTTGCTTCATCATCCATTCTTATGAAGAAGAAATCATTTGTCAACAAACTACACGAAGGAAACGAGAATATTTATCGGAAAGCATTCCACGATTGAACACTATATAAGCTACTATACTCTATTATGGATAAGAGTTGAAAACCATTCAATGATCAGATAGAACTCGTAGCTGTCTTGACACCCCCATTAAGTAATAACGAATAATATTCCTGATTGTACCTTTTGCAAGGGTTTGATTAATTATTTTGCATATTGAACTTTTTCAGGAGCATCTCACAGATAATCCTCACCAACACACAGCAAAGCATATTTGCATACAAACTCCCACTAATTTCGCATGCTCCAGATCAACGAACTTTGAAGTTAAACCGTTTGCTTCGGCAGTTGCTGTGTTTTTTTTTTCAGTTTGTTTTTGCACACAGAAGTTCATCCACCCTTCTGCACACACACGCACAAAACAAACTCACGCTTCCATAAGCAGCTGCAACACTACATACAAAAACTCACTAAAAAACGGGAGCAAATCAAAAGGAAGACAAAAAAGTATTATTTAATTTATGCTTCTCCTCATGTTCTCGTAACACCTTCGCTTTCGGCGCCTGGTGTGCTGCTGCTGCCGGTGGGTCGGTTTGCGATATTAAAAAAAAACCTTCAGAGGTGCTTCAAATATCATTCCAACTATCTCTCTCTCACACACACACATGCGTATTCTTTTGCACTGTTCTGCTTCCTTCCACCGACTGCCCGATAAACATGTGCATGCTAAAAAAAAGAGTCGCGAGAGATGTTTTCATAAATTATCATTGCTTTTGCACCACCCCCGCACATAACGGCGTGCGGTGGTGTTAAAAATATAAACCAACACGCCAACGGCAACCAACGCGTGCGAAAGATATGTGCGCGAACGGTGAACGGGCAGTCCCGAACGCACCAAACACCAGCGTGTCCGAAGTGTACACCCTGCTGCTGCTAGAGGATCATATTTTATTTTTTTATTTATTTTGGAAAGATAGAACAGACCGAGACGCTTGCCGCGAGGCCATCGCGACACATCTCCCTCGCTAGGCACCGACCCCAGCCAAAAGCCTTTGCAGAACATTTCCCTTTTGGCGAGCGATCGAGCGAGCGCCGGGCTGGATTGTTTTTGTTTATCTGCCACGCCAGCTTCCACAGCCTCTTGCCATATTTGGACATTGCGAACCCGTTTGGCAAGGGTTTGTTTTGCGCGTTCCTGTTTTGATGGTGCTCCTGCCTCTCCACCTGGTGTGTGTCCTGCTTCTCCGTCGACAAGGGAGAGAGAGACGCGATAAAGCCCCGAGATTTGCGGGAAGAGTTTGGTCTAGACTGTGGCATCTTTCGCCACTAGACGATGGGCTTTTGAGACGATCTTTTCGAAACGTAGGAGAAAGCTTAATTACTTCCAGTCCACATTGCATAAGCCTGCATTATGCACTTAAAAAATCGCCAACAGAATGAAACCGACCAACTGATCATACCTTATTTTTGCGCGTGTTTGTAGCAACCGATCAGCGAAACACTGGAAATATTGGATTCTGCTTTTATTGAGCCAGGTCGTGTACTGCCTGCGGGAACAGCGACACACTCATTGCTTTCAGAAACCTTCCTTAATCTTCTTCTGCTTGCTGCTTGCTTTTCTCTTTTATTACACCATCAAAAACAGTGGAAACTTCTCTTCGCGGGTTGTGTTTTGTGTTTGGCACGCTTTTATGCTTTTACCCTTTTACAAGATGATCTTGAATCACGATCTCAAACACACACTAGCGTTGCTTTATACTACTGCTCCCAACAAACACTGTCGGTCCACTGCATAAATCACCTTCCAGCTTAGCAAACGATTGCGATTTTCTTCGACCAAAGAACACTGGCAGCACACCATGCGAAACTTACAACACAACAATAACTAGTTGCCAAGTGTTTAGTTTTCACTCATTACATCGCAAAGTTTTGATATGAAAATCAAATAACAATAATTTAAAAACATTTCATTCACATGTGACACTTGACAAGATAACAACAATCGAAAACTCCGTGACAAAAGTGCACTTTTTACACAAAAAAAACATGGACACAAGCATAAACTCCCTCATAAAGACACACACGCGCGCGCATTCACAGGCAGTCCGCTGCGTTTAAAGCTCAACAGCACCGCGCAGCATTCTGACGAACACTGAGTGACCCAGCAGCGGCGAACCACATTAAAACCCCCGGAGTCAATAATAAAACGTTTGGTCGCGCCAGCTTTTCTCCTCCTCATCGATTTTTCGACGTTTCGCGGCCACGGAAAGCTCTTCCCGTTTTGCGGTTTGGGTTTGGGAGCACGAGGGCGCTCGGGCGAGCAAGCATCCTTCCCTTTCCGTCGGGCTGTTGCGGCTCTGGTGAGGCCTATGAAGCCCTTTCCTTTTGGTGCTGCTGCTTTTTTCGCTCAACCCTCTCGCACACTCTCGAATGCTGCTGCTGCTGCATCAACGATGCTCATTCTCTTCAAGCAGCACAGGCTCGAGCACACGATTCTACCACAGCATGATCTGCTCGCGGATCTGCTTTTAATGGCGAGCACGATCTTCCGCTGTTTTTGCTCGGTTCCAGCTCATTCTTTTTCCTGTTTTCCGGCATAAAGCTCTTGCTCTGCTTTTTTCTCTTTATTCTTTCTCTCTGTAAGCAGCTGCCTCTCTCTCTCTCTTTTTTTTCCTATCGCTCTCTTCTATCGATTTCTGTTTGCACCGTCGTTTGCAAATTTGAGTCCACGATCGCTAGGCCCAGCATAAGCATCTTCGCGATGATTTTGTACGTTCCCTATCCCCTTTTGGAAAGCTCAGCTGCTTTCTGCTGCCTGGGAGGAGATCTCTACCATCCCGTCACCCCGGCTGAGGGTGGTTTCTCTCCGAAACGGCCGCAGATGACCGCCGCGCGTGCAGCTTTGTGTTCGGCGACACGCGTTTCTGGATCGAAGTTCGTGGCGACCGACTTCAACCGAGCGTCCGACTCTCCGGACACACAAACTGCGCGAGAGGGGTGAAAAGCTTTTTTAAATGAGCCATGCAACGGACTGATGGATCCAGAGGGGAAAGGTTTCGTTTTCCATCGCGCTCACGATCGCGTAATAAATTCAAAGTGAATTACTAAAACATGAATTTTTAAATTTCAACATTAAATATCGTAGAGCATGGAGTGCTGTTTTTTTATCTAATCAAGGGGAAATATTGTTGTTCTGCTTGTTCTGCAAGCAAAAAACAGTGGTCTAACTTGCTATGAATTGAATATATAATAAACAAAATATGAAATAAATTGTGCGAAATGTTTAATCCAATAGCGAAAAATATAAGAAATTATCTGATGAATTATTTAAATTTAGGAAAAAAATTATTTAATATCAAAAGAGTTTCTGATTAATCAAATATCAATTCAGGACATAATTTAAATTTTTGGGCACATATTTTTTGTCATTTCTTCGTTTGACAATTTTCTCAATTTAAACTAGAATCATTTTTATTTTTTTAAAAAGACAATTTAAAATTAAAAATTTGTTAAATGATATTTTGTTTCGTTTTCAATTTGATTTTGATATCATTATTTTAATGCATTTCGAAACCAAACCACATTCCGCTTTCATCCCATCTCCCAACGACGATTCTGACCCGGTTAATCCCATTGTGCATCGATTTTAACGATAATTTAATGTTGTGCCCATTAATCCATTGGCTAAAATTAAAACCATTCGTTAGTACGGGACGGCGGCCAATGCCGGCTGACCAATCACACAAACACACACACAGGGACGGATCTTTTCTTTTGCTGCAACCAATTTTCTTTCCCTCGGGCAAAAGAGGCGCGCGTGCAGCAGGAAGAAAATGAAACCCGAGCGAGCACGGACAATCTTTCATCGAGGTTCGAGCCCAGAAAACCGAAGGGCTTAGGGAGCGGCTGGGTATGGGTTAGGCATTGGAAGGCATCAGCTTCTTCTGCGCTTCCCCCGCCCACCTTCCGGCAAAGCTGCAAAGCAACAAGATGCAGAACGCATCCCTATTTCGCCTTGCAGCGATCCATTAACGTCGCAAAATAACGCTTCTCCGGGTAACTTATGTGCTGACCTTGCGGTGTACCACCACTCCGGTCGCTGCCTCTGTCGAACGGGCGGTTTGTTGCACAATTGCAATTCGAAATTGCGTACCGAGAAACATCATAAATAAAGCGCGCATCCGCCGCCCAGCAGGGCCGTGTTGGCGGGCCATTGGAGAGTTTTTATTTTTGGGGAATGGAAAGGAGAGTTCTTGTTTGTCCATTTCTAGGAGTCTTCTGGTAACATCAATTTCTTGGCTTATGTTTGTACGATTTAGGTTCGTGTCTTAAGGACAAGTCAAAACAATCCAAATTGTTAAATGTTTAACAAGAAATTATTTTAGTTTTACGATTACTCTTTCCCCTCAAAAATTGAGTTTTTGCTGAAAAAAAAAACAATTTACAACAATAGTAACACAACTGTACATCAATATATTTTATTAATTTGTTTTTACTACATGACTTTTACCACAAAAGCCCACCTCGCCGTCCGTAAATACAGACAGAAAAATAACATTCAAAGCACGAATCACACACTCTGTCCGATTTTGTGCACATTAATGGTTGCAGAATTGTGTCGCGGAATAAAAGAAGAAGAGAATAAGAAGAGAAAGAAAAAGAAAAACATTGAAAGAAATGAACATACCGAGACGGCGACGATGCACCGCACCACAGCCCCACAGCGGAACAAGAAACTGCGCAATGAGCTGGCCCCGTACAGCAAACTCTCCACTCCAGAACTTAAAAGTCTCGTTACCGGTTTTTCCTACCATATCTGAACCAGAACGATCTGTGATGTGCATTTCTCCCTCGCTCCCAACAAACCCCGTTCGATTCCTTCCCCCGTTTTCAATTTTAAATCTTTTTTCGGTGACGATCGGTCGGCCCTCGCGCACACCGATATATGTGTGTTCCGGACGACCGACTGCAACCGATAGAAAGCTTTTGCGCGATTGCATAAAACTTGCAGCAGCATCCAGAAACACACACACACACACACACACACACAGTGCAGCGGATTGCATGATCGCGGGCTGCCGAAGTCTCGCAAAACCGTTAGCTTTCCGGATCTTGCCCTCTTTTGCTCCATCCAGCGTCCGCGCGTTCAACACCTCCCCACGATTGCATGACCGGGCGGCTGTGGATATTTATATCCGACTCTTCTTTACGCGGTCTTGCCGTTTTTTTTTGTCGTGTTTTGTGTGTGCAACCATCGAAACCCGCCAAGTTCACGAACGATTCTGTCACCGGGGCGCCTTTCACCCCTTCCGCGCCACGCGGAACTGGTTTTCCCTTTGCCGAACCGGTGGTGGAACGATTGTAATAGGCTTACGCGGCAATGCGGCAGTAGTGAGCCAAAACTGCAAAACGCGCTGAAGCAACAGCAACAGAAGAAAGAAAGAAAAAAAAAACCCCAGCAAAACTGGAGACAATAAAAGGTTTTGATCCTAGATCATGGAGGATCATATTGTAAGTAATGGTCAGTTAATCATTAATCGTACCACACTGCCACCAGACAGGGCTTGGGGTTCAGGAAAATTCCACCGGTCCGGGGTACGAGTCGATCCAATCCTCCTGCTGTCGACCGGCCTTTCTCCGGCAGAATGTGCGAGGTTTCGCCGTTCGTCATTTCAGAACGGCGGGTTTGAGAGGGAGACGTGGAATGATGCAGAGAATGCTGCACATTTATACCGTATTATTGATAGAACATATTTCAAGCTGACGTTGGGATTGGGATGTTGTTGTAGAAAGACGTACAGGGGGACGTGTGGGGATTGGAAGGAAACAATGAAGAAAATGCGGAATGTTTCACAGCAAACCATCGGCGGCAATGTAAAAAGAAGGACATAAAAAAGGATTAGTAAGTGGGTAAGGCAATGCACCCTGGCTCACGCAAACCAATTAAATCATGTTCAATTTTTTGCAGCCATTTAATTGATAGTTTCCACGCTCATTCGATTAAAGAAGAAATATTTAAATAATTCTCTAACATGATAAACGTAATGTGCATTGAGTTAAAATATTACTTTTATTTAATCTTCTTCCAAATGTCTAAGAGTGTTAGAGCATCTCAGTCGCATAATGTTGAGAGGAAGCCATAACATTAATTCCATACATTTATAATGTACATTCCAGCTTTTATAAACTACAGAATTAATGGGAATTCTGTGATCAAAGTGTAGATCAAATTAAGTTCAAAACATCAGCAAGGTAACCAAGGCAAATAACAGATACCTATCATTCGATACGTATCATTTGATTTCCTATTCCAGCTTAAGAGGATGATCTCCCAAAACGCTAAAATGATTCATAGCTTGTTGCATACTAATCATTGCTGTCATTCTAGTAACAATGCTCAGACAATATCTTATAATACTCCAGAAAAAGCGCCATCTGACAGGAAATAATTGAAGCTTTGTAAAATTGGCTTATTTGACAGGATGATGAAGTCACCAACGGTCTACCAATCCGTTACAGAAGACGTTTATGCCCCATCTCAATGTGAGCCTACCATACATCTTCTGCCTCTTTGAACGGGCTAAAGATACTTTACCATGCTCTACGACATGACCAACCCACCGGAACTCACTACACTGCGCTATAATGGTGTTTACGATCAGCAAAGTTCTAATATTATTCAATATCCTTACAATTATGCTGAAGTTCCTACTTCCTAAATCATAAGGATCTCTTCTCATAATGTGTAACCTCGCATATCTATTGACCACAGTTAATGCTATGCTCTCAAAATCAGTATCATGACGCAAGTAATGATGATCAAATAATTTAAATGTGTACAGGACTTTCAGCTAGCAGCAAATGTAGACTTTTGAGGATCATGTAAGCCCTTATATGCTAGCTATCCACATAGAGTAGATGCCAAACAAATATCAAGATTTTCTAAAAACCTACTTCTTATGACAATCCTTTATTTTACCCGTACGCAATGCCTTCAAAACATAAAAATTACACATTCCAAGCTAACCTTCACTTTGCCAAAATTGGACTTAAGGTATTGTGCAACTAACATCAAAACCCTTGCTCCATAACATAACAAAAATTTGCATATGGTCATAACATTAGCTCGTTTGCAAAAACTGCCAACAATTGGCCTCATCATCATCATCATCATCATCATCATCATCTGCGTTGTAAGCATCTTCACTTGGTGTCAAAACAATCGGACGCTTGAAGGTAGTAACCTACTACTCGCTATAAAAGCTGTAGTAACTCGAGACAGACGTACTTTGCCGTTTCGGCAAAGCCAATTGACTTGTCAAACTCCGACGTGATGTGATGTTACCGGTGACCTTGCCTTAGTGGCCTGCATTTGTACGCTGGTGGAAATCACTTACCGATTTGAGGAGCTTCCTCAGAGTGATTCAAAACACAAACCCCATTACCAATGTCTCAGCTTTGGATGCAACGTGCAAAACGTACCTGTAAAGAAGATGGACCAAAATTAGTACTTGAGCGGCAATAAATAAGTTTGCCCGGCGTTAATTAATATTCAAATAAACAATTCACGTCGTTGAAACCACAGCCCCGAAAAGAAACGAAACGATTTTATTAAACACAGCTCAACTATAACCTTTACCGGTAAGGGCACTTGCACTTCTCCCAGGAATCGTACGTCAAAGCAATCTAAATCGGTTCACTTCTTTGAAGAGGAAAGCACGAACCCCTCCTCGGGCAAAGATGTTCCTTCAAAGTGTTCGCCATTGATTTATGCAATATTGCAAACACAAAAACTCAATCCTCTTTGACACCGACCGTGGCGTGCAGAGCAGAGCCGGTCATCAAACAATGCCGGTATAGCGAGTTGCGGGCATTGCGTCGTTGTTTTTGCCACACAACCTCATCATCGCTCATCATTGTCAGAAAACGCGTCAGTTATTATCATTAATTACTTAATTAATTAATTTACCCTTGTCTATTTATCGCCTGTTCGTACGTAAATGCACATCCAGCTCCTCCAATGACTCGAATCAAAAGAGGATACTACAGTTATAAAAACATCATAAACACAAACAGCAACAGACACACACGGGCGCGCACGCGTTTGTTGTCTTTTGATGCCATTCGAGCGATGGAACTGGGCGAGATTGAATTGGGTTCTTCATTTTCCACAAGCTGTTTGATGTTGTGTGTTTACTTTCGTTGCTCATTGACGCTCATCGGCTGGAGCGGGTGGAAGCTTGTGCGCTTCATTAAATAGTTTGCCCTGCACCCAGCAATGTATGTGTGTGTACGGTCTTTTGGGATTGCAAGACCGGTAAAAAGAAAGAGGAAAAAATCGTCCACTTCATCCTGTGTGCCATGTGTGCCATGCTCTTCACACTCTGAGGACGACGACAAGAAGAGTGCAAACAAATCCAAACCTCCCCAGCCGCCCGGGAGTGGTTCCACCGGTGGGCTAAAGGTCGTAGCATAAACATTATGCTGCTAGCAGCGGAGGGACCAGCACAATGACCCCGAAAATGGCACAAGAAGGAAAGTACACACGCACCGTTTGGATGGCAGTTTGGAGAAGTACCCTTTTATGTAACATATTCAGAGCAACAAACAGCGTCATCGTGCAAACATTATTGTTCGAGCAGAGCAGGAGAGGATAATGAAAGGGGAGGTTTGTGCGTTTTCTTATCAGATTGGAGTGTCTGATCTTCG
The DNA here is from genome assembly GCA_000473525.2 of Anopheles melas. Classification (NCBI taxonomy): domain Eukaryota; kingdom Metazoa; phylum Arthropoda; class Insecta; order Diptera; family Culicidae; genus Anopheles; species Anopheles melas. The sequence goes on along the minus strand of KI919356.1, from coordinate 47,801 downwards.
CAATGACACAATCGCAACAAAGGAGCCATCTCCTTCGTTTGAGTGGCTGTGACTTTCTAGACGAAAATGAAGAGGTTACGCACTGTGAAAGGACAAATCGATTATAATAAAGGTACAAAATTTGGTAACCGAACTTTGGCGAGAATAAATCAAACATCATGCAGAAAACAGTATCTGAGATCTATTGAAAAATGAGTTTTTTAGCATTAGGATATGGCTGTTGCGCTCAAAATTTGTTATGTAGAAACTGTGACGGGGCTTATTACTAGGTCGTACGACCTCGTGACTTTTAGTTCTTCTGATGAATACTTCTTCAAAACTAACTCCATAAGAAAACTTGCAACAATAGCAGATTCTACTCTTTAGTTTACTTCAAGAAGAAATCACTGTCACAAAAAGGATTATCAATCTTATCTTGAGTTGCTATTATGTCTATATCTTGAACACAGAATGATGAACATTAAAGCAGGGAATTATGATTTTAATATCACAGGACCATTAGGGTATTCCGATGATCATGTTTGTTTTGTTTAATTATATATTTTATTTAGCTTTCTTTCCCAATTTGAAGACTCAATTCAATTCAGAAGATGAATGAGACGTTGAAATTATGATTTACAAATTGAAGTATCAGATTCCTTCCAAAATATGTTATTAGTATTTTTGCACGCAAATGAATTAACAAATATTATATCTTCTTGTAAAGCGTTAAGTTTATAATAAGCAAACAAGCTAACAATATGTTAGTAATTCTTCAATCTGTGCTCAGAGATCAATCATTGAAGCATTTCAGCGACTTCAAGCCCTTAACATCTGCTTTGCAAAGACCCACTATCGATGCCATGCTTTTGCTTGAGCCGTGCTAAACGATCACCTGAACCTTATGCGGCCCTAGAACCGGCGCACAAGTACACATGCACAACACCTCGCACCAGAGCTGGATGCTGTGTACCAAGCCACCATGCCGAGATAGTAATAAAAAAGAACTGTTAGCTGCGCACGACGAGGCGCGCTTCGACCTCGGTAATTGCTCCGAAAACATCGCACGGAATGGACGGTTTGGACCGGTGTGGCTCGTCCCAGCCCCCCCCGGGCACCGGAGAACCGATCAGGAATGCAAAAGGCAAACAAACTGTTAACGGATTTCGGTACGGTGCAAGGGCAACACACTGTCCGTGCAATGTAATAGCACGCACAGAACCAAGAACCTCTCTCCCAAGGCCCTTTCTTCGAGCGGGTTCGATCGGAGTGTGACTTATGTGCGGAACCACCAGAAACGCGCAAAGAGAGCGAAAGACTTGCAGAACACGTGGGAGACTGCCAGGGCAGAAGAAGGAGAAGGAAGAAATAGTAAAGTTAGTGTTTTTTTTCCTTTGCTGTTCTACTGCCATCACCCTTGAAACCGGAGCCCCGGAGCGGCTCCAACATCTATCTCTTCGATTCCGATTCGTCTTGGGGAGTTTGATTTATTCAGGTGACTTAATTGGGAAGACTTCTAATCGATTTTGCGCCCGTGCGCCCCGGTTCATGAAGCCGATTCCCAAATAGCACCGTGGTTTCTTTGTTTGTATGGTTTTCTTTTTCTGCTTTTTTCCGCAACAAACGGCGGTCCAGCAGGAGAGCTTTTCCACTGTATCGAATCGAGGATTGCGTTACGAAATAAATATGCAGTACCGCACAGCGCACATCGAACAGGACCGAGCCCGAGGGATTCGAGAGGTCTGGAGTGGACAGGAAGACGCTCTGCACAACAGAAATACCTACACACCCGCCGCTCCTCCAGCTCCCATGTCCAATGCCAGCCCACACGACGGTGGTGGAATTTTTACGCACCGCAATTTGTTACCGTAAAACGCAATTGATTTCTGCGTCTCGTGCACGAGAAGATTAGCTCATTATGCCGCGGTCTCCTTCCTCGGCCAGTCCCCTGGTAGAGCACGGGTTGTACGCGCTGTTTGCTTTAGTTTCCTTCTTATACCGAACAACCCTAGCAATACATTTATAATACAAATAGGGGTTTCAGTCTGCCGGACAGTGCGCGCTCAATCGAAGCATTTACGGTCTGCCACAATTGTGAATAATTAATTAATCATACCTCGCGATCGATCCGTCCGACCGACCGAAAGTCCGACTTATATTTTTGCACTCAATCACACTCAACTACACAGCTCTCTGTCCCTCTAAGCCCACCCCGATGGGAGAAATCGATCAAAATCGGGAAGAAACATCACTGGGAAGAAACGAACAAAAAAATCAGTCAAAACAAACATTACGTGAGTAGGAAATGGAAATAAAGTCCGGTGTGACCATTCGGCTAATGGTGACAGTCGCTGCGCAATAGCGATGAAGTAATACGCCACAACACAACAATCGCGATGAGTCAACGGTGGTTTTGAGTGGAGGTCTGAGTCACTGAAATCGAGCCTCCATTATTTGTTAAAAATGCGTTCCGGAAGGGACTTGCATTCTCAATCAATTACCCATGCGGTTCGAAAGGCGTGTCTTTCTTTCGTGGCCCAGTTATCGGGAATCCTAAACAGGGTAAAATAATGTAGACATTGGTTCATAAATTATCGTCGAAAAATGTTGGGGGAGTTACAGACAGCCGTAAATTTGCAATGCTTAGCCTTATGACTATTTTGCTCATTTTTAAGTTCAGCAGGATATAATTATGGTAAATGACCCAATGTGCCATACTAAACAAATCATCTGGTAATTGAAATAGTTGATATTGATTTGATTGTTTTTCGTGTGGTAAATATAAATCCTATTGTAAGCATTGATGTGCATTTCGTGTTATTAAGTCGTACAACTTGATGACTTGATGGCAACTGGTTCATAATATAATATCGATTATTAAAAGGATCTAACGAATGAAGCAAATTCTGGATGTAGCAAAGTGCTTATACAACAGTGGTTTTCATTATTTTTTAATAAGGCTTAGGATTTCCAACGAGTCATAACTTCTAATGATATGTTTCATTGCATAGTTTCAGGCGTTAGTACCATTCCAAGGAACTAATTACGGAATTGAACAATAATTTTAGTGCGTCTTACATAGAGGAGAGCCTACACACGTTTAGTTTGCCTAATTGAAGGAACTAGAATGCCCAAATTCATGAAAATCCGAATGAACCAAATGAACCGAATTGCCCAAGCCTAGTCTCAACTTTTTTTTAACAAGAACACATTCCTAACACATCTCCACTTGCCCACTTTAACTGATAATGATTGTTAAACTTGGAGGCAACGGACGATCCGAGTGATTCTCCAGAAATATCGAATATCATTTGAAGTATCTCAAGTCTGTATAAATACTACTTAAACTTCAATTTTGAAACACAATTCAGTTTCCTTCTCATGCTTTCTAAACCACACAAGCCTCAAACTGGGAAATTGTTTCAAAAAGCATCAAAATGAAGCCATCAATGCAATCACATGGTTCAGGAATTACAGCATCAACAGGGCCCGTTCGTTACTGACAGCAGCGAGGATCCTGTAGTAGTTGTGAATCGCACTGATCGAATCCAGTCGATTATATTCCTCTCCTTCTCCAAAGCTTTTAATGCCTGCACCAGGCAAACGATGCAGAAGAACACTTTTCAAATCTCATTACGATGGCCATAAATCACGGGCGGAAACAGTAACACACAAAGGAACTGGGCACTGGTTCAATTTCATTAGTAGCTTAACCTCGAACCGATTTGCTACAGTGCACGACGGCCAGCGAGGCTATGAACCTCAACTCTCAAACCGTTCATCAGTCGAGAGCAGCATAAAACCGATCACCATCACTGTATCGGGGGATGCATCTCTTTTGTGGTTAAAGCCTATAAAGAGAGCGAACGTGTGCGGAAGCACAGCCACTTCGTGAGTGTCGTGAAGGAGGCGAATCGCACCGAAAGTGAAACCATTCGATAGCACCACCACCACCTATATCATTGCGGAGTAATGCACGATCACCTCTAACCATTCGAAACTAGAGCATAAAATCGCTGCTCATCGTGATCGCCGGTTGGGGCGGGCATGGAATTGAGGGTTAAAATAAAACAAACACAGCACAATGTTGTACAACGGCTGGTCTGCTGGTGGCGGCACCAAAGCAAGAGAAAATAAGTCAATAATAATTTAATAGAAGAGTTATGAGATAATTACGAACGCTTCCATCACGATCGACATTACGGTGCCACGAACGCGTCACAGGCGGCATCGCTCTGTGCCGTTTCAATTGCTCGATTTTGCCCCGAAGTCACCGTCAGGGCGAGCATCCCACCGGCCAAGCTTAAGCCGCCGCCGCCGCGATCGAGTAGTTCATCATGGGTCGGAATCGCGTCGACGACTGAGGTTTCTTGTAATGATCGACGCGATTCTACCATTGCCCAGCTAGGGGGGCGCCTTGGCGACAGTGAGCTGGCGAGACGGAATGGAATTTCAAATCCAGCGCGATCGGTTATTAATATCAAGTCTTTTTTTGCTATGAATGGTTCTTAAGCAGAGGAAATACAAACATTGATCTTAAGGGTTGTAGTCCTCCGTGATGGATTGATAATAAAAACATGTTTGTCATTTTTAATGCATTAAGAAGCGTCGCATAGTTCTATGCAACAGAGGGCGCTACAATGTTATGAGTACTATCAATTTAGATGTAATTGAAAGTATTGAACTCCTGTACGAATTTTCAAAATACGATCTGAAAATATTTTCTGAAGAACTGAAATTTTTGAAGTCAGAAGTTTTAGAATATATTATTGTTAATTTTGGTTTTTAACGTTATTAAAACTCATCATGAAATATTTATCAATAAAGAGCTGCAAACTGAATTAAAAAAATAAATTTTAATAAGCAAAACTAATCAAATCAATAATGCCTTATTGATGCACTAATGAGAACAAAAGAAGTCCTATCACTGACTGAGTCTTGTGTTAAAGCTCAAGTAAGGTGGAATCTTGGTTTCTTCCAATTTTGATAAAATCTACTTTTACCGGTTCCAAGGATTTATAAATCCTTCCTACCCGGATAAATGCAATACTCTCCCAACAAAAGTAGATCAAATTTCCGCTCACCCATTACGCCGCATCGCTCGCGACTCCGCAGCGTTTGCAGGAACATTTTGCTTGGCAATTTCCTTCAATAATTCTTTGCATTCTCGTCTCTCCCCTCCGATGGCGTTGTTGTACCGTGTGCTCCCATTAATTTTCCCAATCCTCGCGCAACAAAGTGCAGCCAGAAGTCGGCGTAGTGAGAAACAAGAGCAGAGCGGTAGTAATTTATTTACTTAAAAAGCACCGTGCAAGCGTTGTCGTTGTGTGACTTCTTTCCCTCCCCTTTTCGCTCCCACCCATACTATACTTCCTGTCACTCTCCGGTGCTGGTTTTGCTATTATTTTCTCGAATGGCGTCCTAGAACACTCCCCTGCCTACCCACTCACACACTGCCGGAAGTCGATTTTCTTCCCGTAAAGAGCATTGGTTCGGCTTTATCTTCGTAACCGTAATTAATTCAATTTCAGAATCTATTTAACAGCAGGAGTAGCAGCGCAACCGCTCAAACTGCAGTCGATGGCAGGCGGGGGTAAAGTGTAAATGGAAGATTAGCAGCAAGCGCCAGCGATCGAAAATGTGCTAAGCGGCAGGGCGACAATGAGAAAAAGTATGGAGTGTTTGCCTTTTTTTTTTTGCCTAGTAGCACACTTTTATAAAGCATTTGGGAAGAATGCAGGGGGTTATGGACGGTAAAAAGGAGGCACAATCCAGCCAAGATTAAGTTTACGCAAAACAAAAGCAATAATTCTGCTGCAAACGACGCAGCGGCAAAAGCAAAAGTGTTTGTGAAGGATTTTAATTATGCCGTTAAACGGCATTCTTACGGCATTGCCGCATTCTTACGGGAAACTTATTTCCCTCCGGACACTTAGTCGGTAAATTTGGTTGCTGTTTGGATGTGAATTTGGTGCAGTTTGAGGCTTTCGGACGAAGTACAGATAGTTTTTTAGAATAATATTTGTTGAAATTGAATTTAATTTGTCTTACTTCAGTTTGATTTCAAAAACTTCTTCAAGAACGAGCAAACAGTGCTGACTTACTGTACATTCATTCAGATATTTATATATTATTAAGTTATTGATCTTCGGTGGTCTAAACACAAAACAAAACAAAGACAAATCAATGACATTTGAATACAAATTAAAATTCTTGGACATCGATAATAAAGAGTCCCTAGTACAGAAACGACGATAACGAAAATAAGTCCTTGAAATTTGTAAAATCAGTGTTACCCAAAAATACCCAATAGAGACAACAACAAAGATTAAAAATAGATTATTTAGTAGAGAAGTGGTGCATCTATGCGTGCAGTTAACAACTTAAACATGAATATTCCTATCATTCATTTGTTTTCAAGTGTATTGAGGCTGAACAATTGACATATCGAGCGATAAGACGGTAACACATCGTTATCTCTCGATGGAGGTCGCTTAATAGTTACTCGAGCAAATGTTCTTTGTAAGTTACTAACAGTTTCAAATCGAGGCAGTGAAGTGTCAGAAAAAGCGCAATTAAAAACATAAAGATGTTCTCGAGCAACTAAACGAAATAACTAAGGAGGAGCATAAAAAAATAAAAAATAAGGAAATAAGGAGCACTAAAAATCAAAGACATAGAGAAAGCCTTGTAATCAGAGTCATTCATTCGAACTACACACAGGAAAGTACGTCTTAAGGTCTTCCACGTTTATTCGAACCGAGTAGTCTGGTAAGGAGTGAACAATGTCATTGAGAAATAGATTAAATACTAGAAACCCTAAAATGCTGCCTGGATGAACATCGGAAAACTTGCTAAATTCTGATGCCATCTTTACACGTAATGAACGAAAAAAAAAACATGAAAGACCTTTCATACAATAAAAAATATTTAGTGTTTGAAGTAATATAATCTAAATAATTGATTCAATTAGAATAAAAAAAATAATTATCAATCAACGGTACTTTCAATCAACGGTAAAGGCAAATAATTGTTAATCAACACTTACTTCGTGAAAGCGTTGTAATCAACCTTATAATTGAAGAATATTGAATTAAATTGAAAAAACCCTCTTCAAGTTCCCTTGTTTTTTATTCATCAAACATGCACTCCAGAAAGCACAAAATTGTAAACTCTCGGTAATAATTTTCCAAGGTACAAGAACAGTTATGATGTGATTTTAATACACCGCAAACAGACGGTACGCACAGAGCACAAGTAATGCGTCCGTCGCCTAAATTCTATCCACCATCAACCATTGAGAGCACAAGAACAAGCCATCGAATCAAGCGAAACGCATACGCATACATAGAATACAAATCAAGCGGGCGCCTTCGCTCGTTCCCTTTTCTTTCGCACCGCAGCAAAGCGAAGGAAAAGTGTTGACGAACGACGAGTGAAACCGAGATAAATCAATAAATGGGGGGGGGGTGCAAGATTATCGCAGCAAAGGGAAGATTCATTTGTTACCCCCAACTCTCCCAATGAATGTAGGCACAAGTTCGAACAAGACGTTCCACCTGCGCTGTCCGTCGCTTACAATATATCTTTACTATTTGCTGTGCTGTATTTGAAGGTTCTAAACCGTGTTTACGGAGCTCACGAGAAAGCAGAATAAAAGTTCACTTGTTCCGGACAGGGATTGGAACTGTGGGTTACAAGCCAAGATCTCTGGCCGGTATCTCTGGCTTTCGAAGAGCACTTGAAAAAAAGAGCTATCGATTCAACCCCTGGACACCCTTGCTCCGTCAGATCGCTTGCAACTGATCGAACCGATCAAACTTCACATCACACGCTGGGATGATACCCGGTCGAATAGATTATACCACTACCACCACCACCGCGGGAACACGGTGCGCAGCTTTATTGAGTGATTAAGTATTATTTAATTGATGTTTGACGCTTGGGCACTGTCAGAGGGTTGCTCACGGGACGGCATTCTTCTTTGGATTTGGCGAGGGGGAGAGTATGAGGTGGGATATGCTTAACCCTGCGCGTGAGCCACATTACCCTCTTGGGTAATGTGATTCATCACAGTCGTTTGGATATCTAGGGATATTAGGGGGAAAGAGGTAACAACAACAACAACAACAACAAAAATGAAACGAAGAAATCCTTCTCCACCCTCGCGCACTCTCACACGTCCAGGGGCGTATCATTCACACTTGCGCTTGATCCGATCAAAGTCAAGTATCATGCTCATCTATTTTGTTTGATTTAGAACTGATGTTGATTTATGTTGCTCGATCCCCTTACCGTTGCCGCAATAATGTATGTGCGCACTCAATGGGGGCAAAAGATGTGTGAGCAGCGTGGGGACAATGATCCCCAGAATGTAAGGCACTCTTGTGTCTGGCCTTTCAGACATTGCAAAGCTTCATGTTCACATTTGTAGTTTAAGCGAAAAAAAAAAACATCGAAATGAAACGAAATAAGAATGAAACAAGTCTAAAAAAAAAGTATCACCGTTCTTTAACCTCGATGACTTCCTAATACGCATCCACAGCATCCATGTAGGGGTTCAGACCATCTTCTCGTTCAATACTTTCGCCTCCCAAAAAAAAAAAAAAAACTACCTTTCGCCTACGGTTCGTACACACTGGGGTTTGGTCCCGTAAAAGGTAACCTTCTTCCCAACATCGATCGATCGAAAGGTGTCAATAATGTTAAATGTCCAAAAACTAGATCGTGCTGTGCTCGTTCCATCAAACGCAAAGGTGTCGAACGGTTAGAATGCGAATGTTACAGCCAGATTGTGTGTGTTTTCCAACTTTGAAATGATTGAATAAAAAAGGAATTTGGTGTCTACCACTTTCTTATTGGTGACTTAAACGCATTCAATATAAGAAGCAATACATTTGAAATGTATTTTACTGTTCTTTTTTTTAAATTAACACGATCGTTAGGTCGGAAGTGTGATACCAAACAGGTTAGGCGTCATTTATACGTTAGAAACTGTGTTTGAGCATTTTTGAGGAGTCACAGATATAAACAAATAAAACAATTTAAA
>KI919356.1:18524-36896 GCA_000473525.2 Anopheles melas | reverse complement strand
CACACACACACACACACACTTTGGCAGTCTCTGTACTTGCAACAATGTGGTTGTGCTCTGGTACGGACACCTTTCTTAAGAACCCCCTCCGTCCCTGGATGAAGAAGGGCTGTGCGAGTGTAAATTGCTTGTTCTCACCACAATTGCTTCTGCAGGCAGGAAGGCAGGGTAGTTTCTTGCCCCCAACAACACCGTCGGTAAGCATTGTGCACTGCGCTGCGTTAGTGTGTGAAATGTTTCTTGCCGAAGATCGCGGTCTCCCCATAATCATCCTGTCCCCTCCCCGATTGGACCGTTTACACCAGAGCGCGGTGTAGTACAGTTTATAGCACGCCCAAGCAGCCGTTGCAAGTCAATCTCTTTCTTGTACGCCTGTTGCCTTTCCAGCTCCGCCAATAATCCACGTCCGCAACAATGAAGATTGCGGTTAATCCTTCCCGCGATGTGAGATGCTGCGGGGGGCTGAAGCTCGCTCTGATGCTCGCCCTTTTATGAAAACACATTGCCCACCTGTGTTTGTGTGTGTGTCTGTACGTACTGCTACTCTTCCTTCGCCGAAAACTCCGTTATCCCGTCACTTCTAAAGTTCTTGCAGCACCTTCACCACACCAGCAGCGCAAGCGTGCTCATTTCCGTGCGCAGTTGCGCATTTCAATAATTTATTGTACCCGCACACCACCAACAACGTCATCATCATCGTCGCGCCGTTGTCGTCGTCATCGTCGTCCGCCCGTCATATCTACTCCCGGTGCGCTGTAATTCTTCCAATGAAAATTTATGGCAATAAATCAAAAATTAAAATCTTCCTCATGCGCACACACAGCATCATTGGAGCGCGGGGAGCAACAGCAGCAAAAAAAAAAGGGCAAAGTGAACAAAACCCTGCGAGCAGATCTAAAAATAAAATTCCCTTCCAAGGCGCGAGAGAGCCATCGCTTCCCATCCAACCAACCAACCAACCAATGCGTCTTAGTTCTATTGAAAAGCATTGATTTGATTTTTATGCACCCCCATCATGCAAAAGGGGGTGTTGTGGAGGTACACTTTTTCTTTCTCCTTCGATTTTATTGAGCCGTGGTAGAGCTTCAGGGTGCTCTGCCTTGGTTATATTGCGCGCAATGTGCGCGAGGAATGAAGACGCCTTAAATGAAGTTGTTTGTTGCATTACCATAGTCATCGCGATCAACACACACACGCAGAGGAGAACAGGAGAAAGATTGTGGTGTAATCGCTAGATCTAGAATCACCACGCGAGACATCTTTTTGCCTTGGCAACACCACACCCCACCTGTGTGTATAGGATACGCCAGATATACACATCCGTCAGGTACAATAAGATCGACTGATTGTGCCGGACCGCGGGGTTAGCAATTGCTTTCGATAAGTCCAGCAATGCGCTGCGATCTTGACCGTTATACGTGCGATGTGGAATGTACGCCGGTGTGTCCTGAGGGCTTAAAGGCTCGCACATGAGGAGCGCGAGCTTCGTGTCGTGTTGCTGAGGAATTTTTGTGGGACGACTACACACGTTGGAGATTTCTTTGATCGACATCAACATTTTTATTCTCTTCCCAGCTGACCTATGACATTCAATCTGTAGAAATATATGATTAAATGTTACAAACATTCGATTTTATAAAACTATCGGTAACTAGATACTAAAGTTTCTTATCGTCTGCCAACACTTTTTGAACTTTAGTAGCAAACAAGTCGAACTCATGAGTGAAACTGTCAAATTTTAATAGAGTACAATTGCGATGAGTTCCGCCACTTGTTTATATGGAGAAGCTCAGATTTGAGATATTACCCAACAAGGATTTTTTTTCATTGTAAACAAACAAAGATGACCATTGTGGTATCAAGATAGTAACGATTATGCCAAGTAGTAACTCGGAACTTTCTTTCTCATAGGATGTTGTTCTCTTTTGCGCGAAATAAAAGTAATGTAAATTGAATATACATACCAAATATCATGCAAACATCATTTGAAATCCAAAACAAACATAAATATCCATAAATTGGCCAGTACGTCAAAAAATTAACTTCCAATGCGTACTATAGTAAAATTAAGTCTATGTTCATTATTAACATTGCCAGTATTGGAACTCAATAGATCCTTACTACATGATTCAGAACTTTTTTGGAACGGGAACAGGAATATAGCTCGTGCAAGTTTACGACTCTACAACCGGTCGGCATGATTCAGAACTTGCAAAACGTAAATTACTTGCTTCAGGTTAGTGATGAAACTAATTGAATAGAAAACTATTCCCGATATTTAAAGGAACGGGCACATCCTCCAATACAGAGTACCCTGTCATCCTTAAGAAACAGAATTTCTTTCTATGTCTTGAAATTGAACACAGTTCGGAAAGTTTTACGTTTCTAATTATTTGAGCATCATAAGATGCGGAAAGTTACGATCCAACTGAAAGGTTTAATTCTATTTTAAGTTAATCAATTAAAATCTACCTTAACATCCCTGATTTTGAAGATACTGTGTAAATTACGACGAAAATGTCTGAATCACAACAAAAGTTTCATTCAGCTAACTGTCCCATTCAAGTTTGATTAAAAAACGTGTATTCAAATTATTCCCACTGAATGTTCAGCCAGCCAAACAAAATAACCTATCAGTAAGATGATCCTTTAAAAACAAGCCCCCACGATGCTCATATGCCTACTGACATCAATATTTCATGTTCTGAGCTGTCAAATGTACACTATCAACTATCCTTCACAAATCGGATACGATACCAAGATTCTGATGAGTTTTTGATAACATTTCCGGCCTTTTTAAACCTGACAGCTATGATTCTCTATGACCTCACAGCTCTGCTGTGCGAGCATCGCCACGATGCTGCCAATAGGATGTACAGAGAGATATGACAACGATTGGCACGGTTCGTTATCGATTAGTGCCGGATGATAGTTCACAACCATCATCCCACTGACTGGTTGTCGTTGTTGTGTTGGTCAGGAACTATTGTTGGCGGCTTATCAAGATAACGCTCCACCATTCATTCACTCGCTGGAAGGGATATTCTTGCACCCCATTGTGTCGATTGCACTCCACAGCTAGAACACCAGCGTACGCTCCCCTATTGGCTTAGAGTGGGTTTTGTTGGAAATTGGTGAATAACGCACATTGAAAGAGCACACTCTACGCTGATGTTAAACGCAGCCATGATAGCACGCACATCTACGACACTTCCCCAAACCATGGCCACGATGGAATGATGAGAACAATAAACGTTCGATATCCGATTGGATGGGGAAGGGCTGCTTCAATAGGACACCGAATATCAAACGCCATGCACCGAGTGGTAATCGCTCGCCAAACGGACCGTGCACGCGCGTGTCAATGTACCGCGGCGCGATGTTCTAACACAAACGAAACGAAAACTGGAATGCGATCGGGGCAGATGAAGCTGTAAGATGATGAAGCCGTTCGATGCACCGATGCCGCCACCGCCGCCGTCGATGCTGCCGCATCAGCTATCAGAGTGCGGTCATCAAATCCGCGGTCGTGCCAAAGAATGAAACGCGTGGAGTTGTACGGGGAGAATAGTTCAAACCGACAACAACAAAAAAAAACAACCCCTTCGGGAGAACCGTTTGGCCCAAGGTGGAACATGAGCCGGGTACGATTGGTCAGAAGATAGGGACAGTGGGAGGCAGACATGCCGGCATGCCGATGCAAGCCAAACAACCACCCGAGAGCACCGCGTGGCAGGAATGCTTGGCAGAAAAATCACTAACGGCCGGGCGCGTTGATACTGTTGAGGAGTCCGATCTCCTCGATTGCTGCTGGCTCGATGATGTAATCGGATCACGATGGGAGCACCACGACGACCGACCCGCGTTCCAAAGCGCAACAACTCCCACTGGAACGCCCGTCATCGGTTAACCTTCTAATGGGAGGAACAAAGAAGAGTTGGGTAGCGATAGTTTTGATGCTCAAGTATTTGAGTTTCCCTTTCGTTCTGGGCTTTCTTCGATGTTTTGGGAGGGAGGGAATGAGGCAGCTGCAGTGATCCATTACAGGAGAGGTTTAATATGTAACAAAGTGGCCAACAGGATTACAGGAAATAGAGTTTCACATAAATTTCTTCGTAATTCTCTTTGGCATTGCTGTTGATTTCTTTAACCACAAATACACTATTGTCATTGCCTATTTGGAACTGAAAAATTCAGAATTTTAAAAGCCAAAAGGCTTACATTATTCATAAAATATGGTCAGAATCAAACGCTGCAGCTTGCAGTTTTTAATGCACATTTAAAGCAAATGGAAAATAATATTAAGGAACTTCAGACAGTCATCAAAAACTTCACATAGAATACAGGTTGATCTCTGAATTTATCACTGAACATAATTGTAAAATAAATGTATAAATAAAAATAAATAAAAATAAATGTAAAAATTGCAATGCATTAACTCTTTATATGTAAATTATATCATCACCAGGCTTCTTAAAAGTTTTGTAATCTAATATTTATTGACAGTGTTTGAATTAACTTATTGTTTCAGAAAATTAACTTCGTGCTCGTGTTGATAAAACGCTCCAATATATTTTGAGTCATATATATGTGATAGATATCAGTACAAGTTACAAATATTTGAGGTAATACATCAAGTGGACATGGACTTATGACGCCCTCATGTTCAAGTGACCTTAGAAGCTCTGGATCCAAAAATATTTTGTCCATTTAAAAGCTTTCTTCACGTAATGCAGTTCATTTGTTTGCTACTTCCCTTGCAAGTATTGCCCCACTGCAACACTGCCACAGTGGCTACACACAGCAAAGGAAAGCTGAACAAAAGGACAGCCCTGAACACGTGCTCCCCAACGAAACTGAAATCAACAACGCAATACAGTTGCAGTACCCGAAAAAAAACACCCTTTCTACACACTATGCCACTCAACAGCAAACCAGGATCGCAACGGGAATCGTTACACCTTCACACCACACCATCACGCCTTCGGCCGAATCCAGCCCAATTCCAACACCTTCCAAGAGTAACGCAAAACCATTAGCTACTTACCAGCATGATAAATGGCGTAATGAAGCGTCTTTGATACACACACACACACATACTGCCATCTCCTGTTTGACCAGAAAGCTCAAACGGGGGTGAAGGCGCGCGCGTGTAAAAACCGGGTAAATGCGCACACCATTGCTCAATAAAATTAATGATCATCAATCGTACGCGCGGGGCGCGCTGTGCTTGTTGTTCGCACAATAAGAATGCGCGCGCGCGCGCGCCCGATAGTGAGAACACCGCACCGCAGTTTCCAAAATCCATCAGCTAATAAGACGGGACTTCTTTTCACCACGGGCGAACAACGCGCACGCACAGGGCGCGGCGCCCCTGTTGCACCGGTAGGGGAAGGCCGGCCGCTTGCCGCGACACCTTCGAGCGGCGACCCGCAAAGAAGCACACCGTTGCATAACAAACGAATTTATTCATGCATCTTGACGTGTCGGCGCGGCACGATGTCTTCATTTAATGGGTTTCCGTGGTGCTCGGCGTTTTTGCCCTATCGTGCCCATTCCGTGGCTTTAAGTTTTCTAGGATTTTTTTTTTTATTTTTGGATTTCTACTACCAACGGCAGACGTTCCGTTTTTGGATGAGTGTCTAAGGTCTTAACAATACTATAACGCCCGAAAAGGAGTCATTCCCGCAAGGCATGCTACACAGACATGCTGCTGTGATGATGGTACGAGCAAACGAGGCTACTCGTCATTCTACATGAAGCACACAAATAACACAAAAAAGAAACAATAACCCTAACATCCTCCGCAGAAACCGAACCCAAAAGGTTAGTTTGACGGATGTCCACCGTCTCATACGAGAGACGACACCTCGACGGCTTGGGCAGTCATAATTATTGCTGCCAGCCAACGGGGTCACACATTTGCGCAACAACCTCCACCAAAGGGGTTGCCTCATGTTCTACTTCCCAGAAGCCGGACGAGCATAAAGCCATGCAATCGGATCCTTGCGCTCAAACCCTCAGACCCTCGGAAAGATTTATGGAGATACACATTCGCGACACTGTGTCTCGTCGTCTAACTTCCAACTGTGGAAAACGGGCTTTTGCTAATTGCAATAAACCCCTACCACCCCTCCTCCTCCCCATTCACAGCAGGAAGTGATGCGAACACCATGGATCATTCCAACGTGTGGATTTGTATCCTGAAGTTCTAATGTCATCACCCGTTCCCTGGCTGGTGGAAAGCTTCCTGGTGGATATAGCACCTTGAAGCGGCTGTGTGGGATGAGATGATCCGTAGGGCATCCGTAACGGGCAAATCTCGTGGGTGCAGTAGTCAGCAGCCTTCTATCGCAACTCCCTTTCTTTTTACCAACCGCGACTGCAAAACGTCACACCACCACCACACTATTGTGCGGCCAAAAGCTAATGAGGGTTAACTAGTCGTTATTCAAACCACCCTTACGGTAGGTGGGGGAGGTTGCGGAAGAGGTTAAAAATTAACAGCGCACTAAAAGCAAACATACGAGACACGACCGTGAGTAGTAGTAAAATGCTGTAAAATGTAACCGTTTTGTTGTGCGCTCGCGATCGCTCAATAGAACTGCACCGGTCCTTCCTGGCACATCATCATTCATCAGCCGCCCTTTTTTCGCGGCGGCCCGATGGTGAGTCGGCGGCTAATGTTTTCGCTGTGTGTGTGTAGGTGGAGCTGAGGTGCTTTTTTTTCCTGCGACAGATGAGAATATGTGACACACTTCGGGGGATTCTTTTATAGAGGGCAAATGTTACTGAAAGGGATTCCGTCAAACGTTTACAAGAAATTTGGTCGATGTAAGGAAAGATGCAAAAAAATATAAGTTTGTTGCCGTTCTTCAACTGTAGTGTTTTAATTAGTTTTACGGTAGATGGCGCATTTCATTGTTGTTGTTTATATTTAAGGAGGTTTTAAACCTCTTATGGTCTTTTGTGCCTCTGAGGGCAATGTTATGTGATGTTATTTCTCGCATAGTATAGTAAGAAATTGGCGATGGCTTTGAAAAAGGTCAAAGTTCCAAGTTTTCAATATTCAAAATCAATGAAGAAAGTACGTATTATGTATTAAGTGAAATAAACAAGCATAGTACAAGCATAGTATTGTTGAGCAAATTCCAGTTGGCGTAAAAAATGATAATTTCTAACTAAATCATTTTTATCAATTTCAAATTCTCCATAAAATCCAATTAGCAATTAAATAGCAAGAAGTTTTGCATTTGTTTAATTTTTAAAGAATGCAATTGGATTCTCAAAAATGCTCGTTCGCGTTACTACACATAAGTGCCTTCTGCTGTATATTTACCACCTACGCTATTCATTCAGCTCACCACGGCCCATAAACCCCTTATTAAAAGAATTCACCAGTAATTGGTTTTCTATTTTTCATACACAAACGTTCCAACAGCGTCTACTGCATTCGAAAGTAAAAGGATAGAACAACAGGAACAGAGCAGCAGCAGCAACAGCAACAACAACAATAAGGTCCTAATTATCTCTGGAAGCGAAGCGTTCTTCCGTAAAATTTCATTGCACGACTTTTTTTGTTGTTGCCATGTTCGTTGCTTCCCGCCATTGTCATCAAGTACGGTTCTCGTTAGAAAGAGTGTTCCCGTAAAAGGAGTTGTGCGCGCACACCAAAAACGGGTATCACAAACACTACACGACACCCATCCCATCCACCGAGCAGCTGAGGAAAACTGGGAACCATAAATGTCCACCCCGTCCCCTTGGTTTGGTTGGGGCTTACTTCTCGTTGGATCTTATCTTCAACTGTGTCGCCGTTAGCGCTACGCTTAGGCGTAATGGTAAACGACAAGAAAAAAAATGGAACAACAGAAAGGAATCATATTTTGTTGCTCTGAAAATGGGTTGCCCTGAACACACACACACACAGCAAAAGGCTAGCACAAAGTTCAAAGTGCACTCTTAAAAGTGCGCACTGTGAGAGTCTGTTTTCGTTGGTAGACAAAAGTTCTGCCCCAAAAAAGGGAGCAAGCAAATAGCCTTGTTGTGCAACTTGCACATAGGTGCAAGTGGAGGTAAACTTTATGAGTCTGACACAGTTGGATTAATTTTCACTTTGTCCCAGTTTTGCCCAGGAAAAAAAACACCGTGAATAACAACGAAAATCTGTGTTTTCTTCTCCCTCCGGCTGTGTGTCACGTTTTCTTTGATAAATTTCCAACGGTTGGACTTTTAATTTGTGCCTCTTTGCGTGCAAATTTAAGTGGAAAGTAAAGAACGTTGTGAAAGGAATTCATTTTTCATTTATAAAACTGCAGATGTTGACTCAGGCGCTGCTTCTATTGAAGCTGAAACTAGAATTCAAATCCTATACTGGCATCGTAGAAATAATACAAAGAAACTGCGTGTCCAGCCAATACGATGCTCACCCAGCTTGGTCCGTGATCGGGTACGTGTCAGTCAACATAGAATGCTCATTACCATCATCAATTTTAAATCTTTTAAATCCATCATCATCCCGTAAGTTTTACCATATTTATACCCTCCTTCCGCGCCAACCTCATCAGAGTCCGGTGCTCGCACACGTTCGCCTATGCTGAACATGATGTAAAGCGCAGCCGTAGAACACAAGAAGGCAAAAAAGAGGCACACGGGCTACCATCCCAATAGTCATCGTTTTTGATGAGAAACTTATTAAATATTTCCCCGATCGATCCACACCGAAACTGGTCCATGCGCGTGGTGGTGTCTATCAATCCCATAGAGCAGCAAACGGGCCGGGTTCGTGGCAATTCCGGGCTGGATGGATGGCGGTACGGCAAACTAGAACGGTAGGACAGCATCTTTGAACTTCGCGGATCGGAGCGGATGATGAAATATTATGATTAATGATGGATTATTTTCGCGCGCGCTCGCGTACGCTCACATACGCGCGATTTAATATGAAGCGATTTCACCGCAACGAAGGCGACGGGTAGGTGCTTGTTGGTTGGTTTTTCTCGAACTGGGAGGAAAAGTTCCTGCTAGGAGTCTTTGACCAAAACGAGGTGGTTGAACTTTAATAGCTTATAGAGTTTGGGCGTTAAAATGTACGGTCGTTTGAGCAGAAACAGTGCACGAAAACAAAGAAGGATTAGCGCACAATGTGTGTTTAGCAGGAAGGAGTGTTAGTCTTCTGTTAATATGTCCTGTCAGGCAAATAATTAAATTAATAAGGCTTTTTATCGTACATAGGGCGTATGTGAAAAGAAAAACAATCCTAATATGATTTTTTTCGAAATCGCTACCGTTTATGGCATCTTGCTACAAAACTACAATGGATAAATTATCAAGCGATTTACCTAAAAAGTGCAACTTTACGCCTAAAAGTATGCAACATGAAGGACAATATAGCTTATCAGCATTTATTTGAGCTTAATTTTTAAATAGAGTTATTTTCCGAGAAATGAAACAAATTTTACAAGATTTTTCCACACTTAAGGATTATATTCTATACTGTCAAACATATTTAATTAATAACATTAGACCTCATACTTCTCAGTTTTAAATTAAATTTAGCATTAGCAAATGATCCAATTGGTTTCTCCTTGCATTTGATTGAGATTAAGCTCATAATGATAGATCGGTTGCATACACACTGGTTGCAGTTCAATACAACATAAACCGTTTCCAATTGAGTAAACACAATTGTAATTGCATGCTACTGAGAAAAAGGAGCCATTTCAATTCCCCCTCGGGCCGTGCTGCTCATTTCTAATCATCATGTACCGAGCGATCATGCATGAGTGGCATTATCAAATAGCCATTCATCTTAAACTCAATCACTAATGAGCGCGTTTTGTTCGCAATTAAATCACACCACACCGGCAATCGCATAATGATGGACATTACTCTCGAACCGTCAGCTAAGCCCGAGCAATTTTTGACCCAAAAACCGGCCCCCATCGCTCAAACCACCAGTAAGCCACACTTGGTCGGCTTAATTTATGTTTGTCTGTCTGTCGATGTCTTAGTGTGTGTGTTTGTGTCAAGGACGCAATGCATCCATCGATAGCGAAATGAAGCTAATCCATTCTTAGTCTCCTTTTCCATACAAACGAGTGACAACCGGTTGAGCGAGCCGTTGTGTTTTCGATCTGGCCTATTCCCAGCGCCACGACACCCACCCAACTAACCCAACGACGCTCCGAAGATGCATTTCTAATGAACAATTTATTGTTACGACCCGACCCCCAATATTTCACAATTCTCGAGCAGTCCCCGGAGGGCATCCTCATCTCGGGACACTCAGCACGGGGCTTCTTGTGGCTCCTCGCAATCAGTGCTGCGAAATTATGGCGCCTTGTGCTGCCCGCCACGTGCGTCTACCACGCGGGGAGTACGTTTAGGGCGATGGTGAATAATGGAACGAGTGAAAAAGTGAATGGTCGCGAGCGCGCGTGCAGCCGTTTGGGATATGATGTCGTTTTGGTGGCTGTTGTTGCTTGCCTGCCTACCACCTACTAATTTGTTATTGTGAGTGTGAGAGTGTCTGTTGCTCCTTCGCCAAATGCCTCCACTGGGCATCAATTACGCAGCAGCCCCACAAGATCGCTGCACAATTACCGTTCAGCATTGTTTATTTAATATGTTTTTAGTAACAGCTTGGCTTGCCCATTTGTAAGGTAATATTCGTCGCCTTCGACTGATAAAGCGGCGGTTAAGTTTTATTTGGTAGAAAATGTGTCATCGTGACCCATATTGGGGGTTTTAATGGGACAGTGAAACACTTTCAAAGCATGAAACATTTTCTAAACTAAATCAAGATATTAGTTTCAATTACAAATAATCTAAAGTATGAAGTAAGATCTAGGAGGCTTTTAATGGAACCTAATTTGTATCTCAACAATTAAATACAAAACAGATGAAGTATATGTTAATAAGCGTAGAATATTTAAAATTTACGTCGTTCATTCAATTGAAGTTATAGTTTATTTATTGTAATTTTTTATGATTTTAGTTTGAGTTTCATTCAATTTCAGTTTGGTGTTTAGTTATACGGTAGCTATAGTTTTATCGTAGTTTTTTTATTCAATTAATTCAAAATCGAGCAATTTCGGAAATGCTTACATAAAGTTCTTTATTTATGACTTTTTTTTATTTTTCATCAACTGATAAGTGAATAAGTGATTTTTTTTAATATATAATTTCTACGAATATTCATGGCATGTTTAAAAAAGATTAATAAATTTTGCATTATTTCTTTACCTTTAACCATTCCATAATTGTTGAATTAGGTCTCATTACAGTGATTAACAAAATTAATCAAGTTTGATGTTTAGAAGCCATAATACAATGTTAAAGGGATCGATGTAGATATTTCCATGAAAAGACAAGCAAGTATCAATCAAAACACAATAAAATTACAAAGATACTGCTTAACATTGTTATTTAACCCCAGTTAAGAAGTAGGCAAGTGTCGTTTCGCTGAAGATTTTACTTCTTTTTAATTAGATTAAACACATTTCAGCTCATTCCACCAGCTTCCAGCTGTCCAGACTGCTGAGTGGCTTAACTACATTGTAAACTATGTTGCATTCCCCGGTTTAATTGATGCACCGGCATTCTTTTTCCCACACCTAATTTCCTGCTAAGCGCTACTCTCAATGGATGTAGCACACTTCTATTTTTTTCTGCTAAACATTAATCGATTTGACCAAGCCATTCGCCTTCACGGTCACGCGGTTGTCGTCTTTGCGGAACCCTCACCGCAACCACAGAACCCGAAAGTGCATCGGGTTAAATCGAGTGGAATAAACGTCAGTCACCGCAATGCAAATCACTCGCATAAAAGCTTTCACTGTAGCCGAGGCGTACACAGCGTATCCTTCACACACAAAATCTCCCGACGGTAGAGAACTGACACGGCGGCGGCAGCAGCAGCAGCAATAATTAAGACAGCTTAATTAAAACGGCAAAAATGTCGTTGACAATCATCGCCAATAAAACGGAGAGCGAAATGATGTGAAAAAAATAAGTGCATCGTTATTCCTGTTTCCCAATCGGCCGTTCGATAGAAGCCCTACCATTTGCGGAATGTGGTCATCACACACAATGTTGGCCGCCCCACCGATCGGGATGCGGGAAGGAATCAATTAAGCCCAGAGTGCGCGTGTATGACGTGCGGTTGTCAAAATTGACCAAAGTCACCAGCCGGTGGCGCCCATTAGCTCTCCGGGTCTCGCAGTCAGTGTCAAGGCCTTTTAGCCTGCCTTTTCTGTCTCACGACATCTTGTCATGTGTCGATCGGCTGCTATAAATCATACCCGACCATCCAGGTCATCCACTCCGGCAGGCCACGTATTACTAAGTCGCCGAGTCCCTGTTTTGCCGCTCTCGGGCTAAAACCTAAAGCCACCACTTTATGCCAAACGAAACCGATGAATCTCTGTGCGCGCGCGTGCCCTCGCGAAAGGATCGGCCCACTGGAGAGCTCGACGGCTCAGTTTCGGTGCACGCTCCAGCCTTTTTCTTTGCACAAACGTACGTCAGGGCTAAGTAGAAACTCTTGTTATTCGATATCACCCAGGCGGCTGCGGCTTCTCTCCCTCAAGGTACGTTGTTTTTTTTGCATCGTTTTTGGTTTCGGAACAGTTCCGGTTCCAAGAGATCAAACAGGGCGCACACACTAGTCGGCGGCGCACATGGATCAGCTTCTGCGCTGGGAAGCTGCTGTGATGCTTCCCTTTGATCAATCCGATATCAGATCGGTGGGTTTAGGTTTCCTACCCACCCCTAGGTACAGTAAAGGAAATTTATCATCACTCTTCTTCTCCCTGCTTACCACACCAGCCCCTACACCAATTGGAGTAAATCTTGGCACGGTTATCGAACCGGCCTATAGGTCGATGTTGTTGCACGATTTAATCAGTAGCAAAAAAACATATGAAAGAAATCCTTTCTCACCGAACTATTCTGGTGAAAGAAGTAAACCAACGCCAAGAAGCTTCTGTTAAAGAATGTACCACAAAACTGAATCTGTTCCATCACCGCACGCGGACAGATTCATCTCGCACCGGGCGGATGGTTGCGAGAAACGAAGTACACGCGCAGGGGCATACCTCTCATGCTTATGTTCGCGTACGCACAATTAACATTTCGCAGCGTGCAACGTTTTTTGCGTAATCTACTACTGGCTGCTTCCCTACGCCTCTGTTACAATCCTCTCCTCTCCTGGCGGGATCGGTCATTAATCCAAGGTCTTATGAATTCCGTTCCTCGCTTATCGGCCACACCACCGAGCGCACCCGGTAAGCCCGGATCCAAGGGAAGCGAACTTTCTTTATCGCTCATTAACGGGGGCCCGCTGGAATGCTGATTGGTGTCGTCCGGGGTA
Source organism: Anopheles melas (assembly GCA_000473525.2). Taxonomy (NCBI): domain Eukaryota; kingdom Metazoa; phylum Arthropoda; class Insecta; order Diptera; family Culicidae; genus Anopheles; species Anopheles melas. The sequence continues at coordinate 23,521 of KI919356.1, read as the reverse complement.
ACCGGGCAAGGATGAGGAGTTGGAGGGTTCACCACTTAACGGACATGGTTTTGATTTAAACGCCGAGTAGCAAGGTGTGTTGTAAACAAATTCTTTTTGAGTACTCTTTGAAGTTAAAATCTGATTTTATGATAAGAAGTAAAGCATTACTTTTAACGGTTTACAAATTAGCTTCATACGTAGATCGGTAAATTTAACGTTTTCAGGTTGGTTAATTGGTATTTGATTAAAATAGCTAGTATTTGGGGTGATTTACGATTCACATCCACATTTTTAAGAGGAAAATTAACCTCCAAATTAGCTTTCTGGACCCCAAGATGTTAAAACATGAGAAAATCCGGTTCGAAGGACCAAAAGTGCTTTTTGTCTTAGAGAAATATCCTAGACAACTTAGAGGCTTGTATTTTACCTTTTTGTTTTTTTAATAAGCTTCAATTTATAATTTTTGTTCAGCATATATTCTGAATTTCACATTTCTGCTTGCAACCATCTGACTTCACTGACATGCTCATGACAGTCGTTGAAGGATTCCAACTTATTTATTTATGTAATTTACAAGCAACACCATTCAATCAATCTCAAAATGGCATATTTTGAAGTACCTGCACTCGTGGCTAAACACACATGAACATCCTCTCATGTCATCATGCCATTGCCATCATTGTCTTCCTTCCAAACCCCGTCCCAAACCAATCGACACACACTCACCGAGACCGTTAACAAGTTTTCATTTATTGTTCCCGATGCAAATAACTTCGCGTCGAACGGTTTGCAAAGAGGACGGACACATAGCGAGCTATAGCGAGAACATTGGCAAACCCACGCGAAATGCACGCCTTACCACCCTCGGAACAATACCACGGTCAATCGTCGTACTGTCACCGATAGAAATGGGTCATCAATTATGTAAGGACCACGACCACGTCCGTCAGGGACCAACCTTGCCGTACCTGATTGTTGATGCACGATGGCCTCCTGTGTACATTCCTACGTACAGTACAGGGGAAATTTCCAGCACATGCTTGCCGGAACAAACAGACATCTCGTACGCATTATGACGGGCCCACTAGAAGCCATCGTCTGCCGGACTGCTGCTACCGAACGATCGACACAATCAAAATTGCATCTTCGAAGCGATGCTAACGTGCACATCCTCTCCCACACCAACCAGGTGCAACAGTAGCGCAACATGTCGTTGAATTGACGGTCCAAACAGAGGGGGGGGGGCGAAAAAATCCTCACGTCACGGTCAAGAATATTTCCTGTAAAACCTTCCATTAACCTTTTCCGCACGTCGCCTTACAACAACAGATCAGGAGGGGGATGGAATTTGCTTGACCCAGAATCTGGTTGGCGAACACCGCTTGGGATGATCGTTCTCGCTATGGATTGCCTGCCGCCGGAGGACCTACACCGAAGCTACACCCCGTTTATCGTCCATTATTATCGCATCGCATACAGCCGCACAGTAGAGTGTATCGAATCAAAACACTAGCTGCCACCGGAACCACCCAGCCACAAACACAAAACCCAGCAACCAGCGTGCGGAAGTGGCAAGTGAGCAGTGGTAAAAGGTAAACATTTGCGATGCCAACTTGGATGCAGGTATGCATGGGCAGATCGATCTAACTGAAGAGGTCGGCTTACCGTGAGAAGTGAGAACTTCGCTGAGTGGAAAGTACAGTGAGGGCCGTAAAATGATGGATGATAACAAAATAAAAGTATCAACAGTATCATTTAATGCACTACTACTGCACTAGCTACTGTAGTACATAAAGTTCCACTAGAGGGCATTGTTATGTTACACTTCAAAGCATATTTTGCAGGATGATGTCAGAATACAGCATTTTCTATGAGCTTTAATATTTTTTAGTATTTTCTGTTTGTTTTCCAAACATAATCAAGCAGTTCCATGAGTTCATATTGGATCATTAGTCTCATAAAAAATGACTGGACAATATCAATTAACAGTGGAACAGTCCAAAAAACAAAGGGACAAGTGATACAAAATACTTCTTAAATAATAAAGAAATCCTTGGTAGACCTAGTGTCTAAGCCGTGTTTCGATCCTATGCTCGAGCAGATTGTTCATCTTCTTTGCTCATCAACCCCAACTCAACAACCCACACTGTAAAAGCATCATAGAAAAAGGCAACCCAAAACTGGCAATAGTTAAGAATGACCCGATAGCCAGGATAGAAAGCCATCCTACCCCTCTCGATGCCTACCATCAGCGCTAAAGACAAGATTCGTGACGACTCTCGTGAATCGTGAGGTTAATAAGTTACAGGCGTAGCATCTCAAACCTCCCTTACTGCCATTCCGAAGCTCTGCACACCATCTGGCTAGAGTGAACGCGCGCTCGGGCGCGAGATGGAATCATAAACAATGCATATTTTCTGGGAGCAAACTGGGAATAGCAAAACTTAAGAGAAAAGAAACAACCTTTGATCGAGGAGCACTGCCTAACGGGGAAGCGCAGTAGCCCCCAGTAGGAACCCCAACCTAGCCGGACGCCCGAGAAAGAAGTAGGAGAAAAAACAAACTAGTAATTCGATGAAGCCCGCGCATCTCGAGGTGAGGTGCGCTCGTGGTGCACGCCTGCACGAGTGTGTGTACATTTATGGTCATTCGAATTTGGCTTTGAATTTTTTCCACCTTAATTTGGCATGAAATTACTTTCCTGCGCTATGATTGTCGGACTCCCGCTTAGCCCGACTGATGGCGCTGCAGCAGCTTTCGACCTTCATCATCCTGGAGATGGCGTGTTGGAGCTGGCTCCACTGTTGGAGTTGGAGTTTGGGTGAAATTGTTTCGACTTTCCACTTGGGATGTGGTCCGGGAGAATTGTCCCGGACGCGGACTGTCCGACTGCAGCTTGGGAAAGTGAAATGCGCACTTTTTGAAGAAGCACCTACTGGGCAATGGTGGGGAAGGACAGTGAGAGGCGATCTCGATCTGCTGTTTGGCACGCAATGCTCTACTCCCGTGACCGCAATGTAGGGATTGAGTTGCGATGCATATCGCCGACCGCACGAATGTGAATGCGGCACAGAATCGTGAGATGCGGTGTGATTGCTGAGGGTACAATTGCGGGCCTACGGACTGTGCGCTTCGCCACAGTGGCGGTCGGTGTATCATCATTAAAAGTTTTGGCTGGAACAAATGTGGACAATCCGGGCGATGGACATCCGGGCAAAAGGTCAAAGTCAGCTCTGCCCGATTTGTTTGTACAAGAAGCGTTCGATTCGTACTTCACAACTGGGAAATTGCGTGGAATAAGGAATTGGTGTTGAACTCTCAATGTTTTATATGGTATAAGTAATCAAGAATTAGGTCCAAAAACATTTGAACCATGTAAAAATTCAAATTCAAAGCTATATAAAAAAATAAAAAAATCTTAATCAATGCCTTTTATAATTTTCAGAGATATGTCATCATCACGAGCGTACAACATTATTTGAGCCTGCGCAATTGATTACACAAATTATTTTTTGGGAGAAAGGAATGAATATTAGACAGGTTTGTTTCCTAAGTGTATTTGCTCAATTGATTATTTACCAGGATGTCCACGACCAAATTTTTGCTGAGAATTCTTAGGGGTCGTCCATTTTTGACGTAACGAATATGCCTTTACGTCGTTGATTGGATGGATTACATTCAACAGAGACAATTGACAAGTCAAGTTTTAATTCAAAAAGAATCTAAATAATTATGCTAGAAGTTCTGCAAAATATTCTATGATGCAGAATTTTTCTTATCCAAAGCTGAATTGTCCACCAGTAAATAAGTGCTTCTAAATAAGGAAATAAGACTCGCAACCCCTATAATTCAATCAATAAAAATCTTAGAGGGCTAAGGAAGCTATCCAAATCAATCAATCAACCAATCAATGTGAAGGTTACTAAAATGCTCCAACTGCTTTTCAAATCATTCCAAAACTGTTACAGTGTAAATAGACTTTGATGTTATCCTCATGTGTACAACCATCAAATGTACGAAACATTCGAGCGCATCGAGCGCAAACTAATAAAAGGTTATTATTTTTGTAACTTTGTGCTTGCCGGTCATGCAGGTCCTAAACCATCGTGAACATCGCAGTTAAATGTCTGCATCAATCCTATCTACTATATACTACTCCAATCATGTAACGTTTTCCGCACAGATTGGCTCACAAACAAGACCCTGGTGGAAATCCATTTCCACCCTCCGTTTTAATCGATCGTGAACCGATGGACCCAGTTTAAGATTAGAATGTTTACCTTTACCGATTCCTCCTTTAGGTTTGGCCATCGAAGTGACAGCAAAATATATCGATCGTTTTAAAACAACAAACCATTGCGATGACGATCGTACCTTCCCCGCTTCGGCCCACGAAACAGGAAGCCTCAATCAGTGGCACACCCTCTTACCTGCAAATAAATAAATAATCATGATTTGTAATCACATGGCGTAATGCTTGAATTAGCAGCAAATGGGAAAATGCAAAGGCGAAGGAAATGCGTCGTGAGTCAAACGCAAAACACTTGTGCGGTTCGGAACGAAACCTTGGACGATAACACAGTGTTCGCTGCCGTGAAAGTGAAAGAAGCTGTTGTAACGCGGTTTTCCCCGCACGTTCGACGATTGTTAACCGATTTGCAAACAAAACGCTTGTGCGCCTTGTTAAACGACTAAATGCTGCCAGGTGCGAGGCCAAATAGAGCGTGGGCTAGTTGGGGGAGAGGAGCCTAACACCTCGCGCTGCAATTAGCGATAAATTTATTTGGATTTTCACGCCCATAATTCAAAATTTACGACATAATAACAGTGCTTAAAGGTGGGCGAACACAACAACGACTTGTGTTGTGTTTTGCTGTGTGTGTGTGTGTGTGTGTGTGTGTGTGTTTATGTCTCTTTTTCTCTAATTCAACCCTCGTGCTGGTGGTAAGCAACCCCGTGCCTTGACCTTTCTCCTTCCAGAGCGATTCCAGAGTGTTGGAGCGAGGCTAACATCA
>KI919356.1:0-18415 GCA_000473525.2 Anopheles melas | reverse complement strand
CGCCACAATTTCTCAATTCCCCAATCACTACATAAATCGCGACCTGCCAATTGGACACAGTTTACGAGTTTCGTTAGTGTGTGTGTGTTTTTTTTTTCTTCTTTATTCTCTCACTCCCTCTACCTTAACCATCGCTCGCGGTCTCTATCAACCGTGTGCCCTTGTTCTAAACAATTCTATCGCTCTCGATCGTCCTGTGCCGCAACACGATCAAGAGCGCACACCGGAGCGCAACATTGTCGCATGTCCCGGGAGGATTAATTTTAAACACAAACCAGCCAGAATGTGCAAAAGGTGTGCTGCGTGGAGCTTTCATTGCGAATATAAAACGACTGTCCAGGGACTTTTTTTTTTTGGTGAGCTTCAGCCACGACCGCTGGTGTTCTATGCCCACCTAGGGGACGTGTGTTCAGAATACCGGGCCAAACGTGCGGCGTTTTGCCTTTTCTAGCCTAACTTTGGGTTTCTAGCGATGCGCGATGGGGTCAATAGCAAACACGATCCGAGAGCTCACGCAGCGTATGATAAATCCCGCACCGTTTCACTCCCGCCGCGGGAAAGAACAAATAATAGCGGAGAGATGGTTCTGCGAGCGAACGGTTTTTCCGATTCCGAAGCATCAGCAAATCTATTCCCCTCGGCTTGGCGTGTGGCCAACTGTGTTGGCACGCGCGCTTATGGAATTGGTTTCGATTTGATTGCTTGGCTTTTGCGCCGGAGTGTGGAAACCATGGATAGGGGGATAGAGAAAGAGCGCTGCTTTATTCAAACTTTATGGCGAAATAACAGGCACAAACCCTGGGTGCGATGAATTGTGTGCTTTTAATAGAGCTTGCATAGAGAGGATGGTATACAATTAATGTCTAGATGACAGTTGACAACGACCGAGCAAATTTGGTTTGTTTGTTTCATGTCTACTTGCTGTTATGCGTATACGACTTCTATCAATTTTATCTCCCAACATCGGACACTATTGGATCTTCTATTGAAAGTCGGTAAATTTATAATTTGAACTCGAGTAACTTGTTTACTTTAATGCTAAGGCCTTTGCGAAGATCTCATTAACACCAGTGTTCATGTTTTTGTTGCATAAAGAGCAAATTTTTGGGGTTATCATTTCATTTCGAATGCATTTGCAAACAAAAACGAATTCCAAATAACCATGACTCAATATTATTACACTTCAAGGGCTAGAAAGACCAAGCAATAGCTCTTCTTTGCAATAAATAGAACAACCTCAGCACCTTTCTACAAAAAAAAATTCGAACCATATCCGATAGAATACAAAAATTATTTGTAGACAGCAATGCTCTTTAATTGCCTTTACTTACTGTTTCAAAATTATTGTTATTTACAAAACCAATACGTACGCAAACATATCAGAAAGATTAAAGAAGTGGAAGAGGTTTTTAAAAACAACGCGAATATTAATTCCATCACGATACCACACGTCGCTATCATCAAACACCAACAATGATAAACATGTTCTATTGAACAATTTCCACCCAGCAAGGTGATCAGCATTCTAAAAATTACCATTTTATTGTGAGTTCCGGTGAAAACCATTGTACGGTGTGCACCTACATTGCTTCCTCAACATACAAACTAACGAAAAGCTTTGATTAAAATGGGCTTTTTGAACATGAACCCCGAACGCACTGATGCCCCGGTGCTATCGCTTCACCGTTCCCATATTATTATCAACATATCGTGGCAACGCACATATCATTACGCGACGACGGCCCCGCTGTCTGGTCTGTTGCTGAAGAGCACACGAGCTAAAATGCTACCTTGACCGCCGGCACTACCCGGCACGCACTGATGACATCATTTAGGCGGCACACATTAGCCTCACCTGACACCCGGGGGCGACTGATAACAGTACGATGATGGATCGAACGCCAGTAGCAATGCACGCATCCGGGAAGGAAAGGGGCTGGTCCGCGCAAAACAACATGCCAATGGGCTGATGCTGCTGATCGGTATGGAGCGGAGGGAAAGGGACTTGCAGGAAATTACAGAAATTGTCTCACTTCCCCTGAAGGGGGGGGGGGGGGGGCGACACACCGGCACACACACACAGACATGGTGTGTCAATGAGCCAGCGAGGTGCCCAAACTGTCATCATGATCGATTGAAACGATCTATTAGGTGGGGAGAGAGATAGACAGAGAGAAATGGTACCGATGGACCAGGAGCAAGGATCAAAGGTCTGCGGGTAATTTACGCGGGCTCCAGTTGCGTTTTATGACAGAAATTGGAATGATCAAGTTTAACAAAGAGTATTAGTAATCGAATATGATGTGAGCTGTGGTAGTAGTGGGCAACTGTAACGTTAAAATAACGACAGTCATTAGCCAGCTCAGCGGCGTGGCACAGCGCTTAAACAATGAACTAGCTTCAAACCTGTCGTAAGTGTTGTTTAAATTGAAATTGATAATTTTTTTTACAAAATTTTACACTTCACATATAGATGTTTTTACAAACACATACAAACAATTGAATGAAATCACTAACCTTATCGTATTCAATATAACGATCAATATTTGCATCTGCAGATACTTATAACTGTTGCTAGCTCACAAATTATAACGAACATTACAATTATTGATTATTGATAAATTGATACGACAGTAGAGAATTACAGTTTGAAATAATAATAGTAATTCAAGAAGAATTATTTGTGAGCCTGTCGCTACCATTCCACGTTTAGTGTTCTAATCAATGCTACCGAAACGCTTTAGGGGTAACTCGTTAAAAAAAAGTTATTATTGAAACATGGCATTATATTTATTACTGATTAAAATAGATCTCTCATAAAGAAATGTCCTGGCCGCAGGGATTGTTTTGTGAGTCCTCAAGAGTATCTAATCGCAGTGCTTGTTAAATTGTATTGGGTGTGTTAAAAAGTTCGAATGTTTTTTTGTTTTAAATGAATACGTCAAGTTACGATTCGACTTGAAGATCTCTTGTCATGCATGTGTCACACATTTTATTTAAGGTGTTTAAAAAAATTTGCTGTCAGTTACTATGGCAAACTATTGTTTGCATTATTTCGCATACTAAAAACATTTGTTTGTGGATTCAATAGGGTTCCAATTGTACTTGGGTTGTTGTGGCTTGGGGCCACAACATGATACAGTTGATAATGATTATAAAAGAGTATTTCGTCGTTTTGGATGAAAAAACTGGTGTTGACGATCACACTCAGGGGTTATCGATGAATTACGCAACCCAATAAATGAGTATTTTTAATTCCCTCGCACTCTAGTGTATGAAAATGCAAGGCAAGAAGAAGCTATTTTCTATTAATAATGTAACATTTTGGCCTCATTTTTTGACTTCCTTCTCAAATGGATAAAAACATAGAAGTCGGAAATAGTTTTATGGTAAATCTGATTCAGTTTCATGAATGAATCTTTGAAATGATTCAATGAATCTGATTCTCGATTGGAATATTCAAGTATCTCGAAAGATTCATGAATCTGAAAATATTCATATATTTCGAAAGATTCAGCCTCCTTGGAGATTCATGAGTCTTTTGAGATTCGATTAGAGTTTCGTTTCGCTCATCGCTGAAGATTCGTATGAAAGAATCTCAACGAAAGATTCATGAATCTATCATCTACTAGTTTTTGGAGCATCTTATTTAGTTTTACATAGTTAATACATTTTCTATGGTTTTACTTGTCGCCATTTCAACTGTCACCACAACAAAGTATCTTTCCTCTCTCCTGTAAGCGTTACGCAGTTAATGGATGAACCCTATTGATGTAAACTACGAATAGCGATATCTGTGCGAACTTATTTGTACTCCTAAATATCAAAATCAAAGGCGAGAAACTGGTAAAGAACAAAATATTGTTTTACTATATGTATCGATATTTTATACAATAATTTAATTTGAAAAAAAAAAATTCAGGTTTAACTATGTTTCATAGGCCTTAAAACCGCACAGTTACTTTTTACCCGTACAAAACCATAGCTTTAAAGCTTTGTTGGCTTTAATTTCTACCATGCTTTTTGCCGCTCTCGCCAGTACCGTTGTACCAACCTTCGGGCGTCGTTCACCAACTGCCCAGCACTACTATTAATAATTTCAATTAAAAACGGATCTCATATAAATCATTTCTCGCGCTGTCCTGGCCCTGCCTGCCACGGCGCAAATCTCATAGAAAAACACGCCTGATGAGCTGATGCCGCTTTAAATGCGGCGCAGAGGACGTAACCGGCATTGGCAGGGAAAGGGAATCCGCTGCAACTGTGCTTGAGGATAGAGAACCATCTTTCTACGGTAAGAAACGGCCTTCCTTAAATGCGTTCTTGCGTTCACCGTTCTGCTTTACCATTGCTCGCTCTCTCCCACGGGTTCGGGTGCAGCAGCGCGCACTGCACTGCTTCTCATTTTCTCCTTATCTATCTGTCTTTTTGTCTTGAAATTACGTTTCTGCAAATGATGAAGAAGACCCATAGGTAAAGCGACAACCACGACAGAGGAGCAGGAGGAAAGAAAGAAAAAAAAAACGCTCACTTCGTTAAGCCGTTGGAAATGGAAACCCTCGAAGGAATTGAACAGACGGAAAGGGCTGACGGCGGCCGGTGCTGCACACTTTAATGCCCTTAACTGGAAAAGCTAGCAGCTAGTCCAACAAACGGCCGGGGGCTGGCGGGCAGGAAAACCGAAATATTCTCACCAACAGCAAACGGTTGCCCATTAAAATCTGCAACACGCGCTTCCATTCCAAGAACGAACGTAATCTTGAGTCGATGATTTCTCTCCCGGTGATACCAAACACGGATTCGCTGGCCAGCGCGCGGCTGGACATTTCCGTGCGGTGTGGATTTGTGTTCGCAAATAAAGCAAAAGCAGCCAAGAACGAAGCGCAATTAAAATGTAATAAAAGTGCATTTTTACACACATTGCCCTTCCCCGCTCTGCTTGCCTGCCGTCTCTTCCGTCTTCACACTGATCGCAGAAACGGGTGAAGTGACGGGTGCTCTGCTCCCTGGGAAAACTTGATTATGTGTCGAAATGGTCCTGCGCGCCCTTTAATTTTTATTGCGCTCGATTGCGATCGAGCATCACACACGTTTATCACCATCGCACCGAACTCCAACCTCCTTCCAGCGGCAGTAAATGCCCGTAAATTGATTCTTAATGCAATAGAGCGGGGCGTGATGAAATGGTTCTACACATTGTTTCGCAGTTCGCCTCATCTATCCAGCTTCGTTTTGCTCAGTACGGTTTTTTTGCGATCATTCAATTACTACTATCATGTTAGTAAAAACGCACAATTATGCGTCTCTCCTTCGTTCTATCTCGCTCGCCGAAGCAGCGGGATTACAGCACGGATTTATCAGTTTATGATACTGTCATTCGATTTATTGAATTCTTGTTTAATTAGCGAAATTAAATGGTGCGGCCGCAGCAGGGAGGCAAGAATGTTATATTTACACCCACAATCCTACACATTAATTGAGGATGTTTATCGACGCATTTCTGACGATTCCCATGAACGATATAAACGATATTTTGTTGTGTAGCATTGATAGGGACAGAACATTTTACCATAAAATTGGTGTGAACCATAAACAGTTCTTAGAGTTTTTTATCAATATGTTCAATATACCTTCCACGTAAGAAAATACAGAAGCGATGAATTGCATGTTTTAAGCATTTAGATATTCAGGAGACATCTTAAGCATGCATTATATAACCAAATGTTCAAGAGAATAGACTGAACTATACCTTATTATCTGAAGAATATTTCTGATATTTGGCCGAATATTTTGAAAATGTGCTCACTCAACAATTTAATCTTAAAGGTCTGACGATTTCTAGGCGTTTCTATCACTTTTTGCCAGCAGTGGGTTAAGAAACAAACAATAATTAGATAATACCATACTTCATCATAATTGTTTGTAATGCTTTGATAACCCTTAAAATACCTTAAAATCTAAAAATAATCGTATTTCAACGACATGCTTACAATAATACATTTTTTAAATCAGATTTTACAGAGACTGTAAATGTTTCACTTCATAAGGCTCTTCAAAAACAAACAAAAATGATATTACTCATTGCAAACCAACCTTTACTATTTTTCTAACTGTCCAAGAAATCAATTAAATATTTCCATAATAAAATTGCTCGCATCAATCAGTGAGTTTAAAAATTGAGAGAAAATTGGTTTAATATTTTTCTGTAAAAAACCCAACTATATTACGAGACAACCGAAATCCAATATCCGGAAATGGAGACCGTCTTATTTATTTCGCCAATGTGTTCAGCGTTACATAAAACAAAACTCTTTAAATTCCTGCTAAAATAGCAAACGTGTATAGCACTTTCCGGCAAATGCAACAAACCGCATAACCTTTTTTCCACCAAGCAGCTCACGAAAAAAGCATTGCACTTTCTACACACCCCTCCCAGAGTTGCTCTCTACACTCCAGCCTAACTGGACAACTATCTACCAAATGCTCTAAACGGGCTCGTCTCTATTCCTGTTCCACACGCCCGCGCCAAAAGCTGCAGAGTGACTACGACGACGGCCGTCGACCATCATAGTGTCAAAATCCACAAAAATTCTCATAAATTCCCGCCAACTGCATGGACGTTAAATTTTTGCCAACCCCTAGGTACAGCTAGGTGATGCTGGTTTTGACTTCCTAGCCCTACCGCGGAGGAAATCGGGACAACGCAACTACCAAACCGCCTAACGTCAAACATACCAATGTGTGTTTCCAACCACGCCGACGGTGGCAGCGAGAGATATAACTTTGGGCCCCGGGAATGGAATTTTTATATCGCTCATTAACCTTAATGAAGAACAAGTATAGCGGGAGCTGTAGGGGCTAGTAGTAGTACGCGCTACGGCATAACAGAACGTTCAGAGCTGGCGCAGATTCATTCAGTACGGGTTCCTGCAATTGTGGAGGTGTAAGACAATCAAGCAGGAGGGCGACCGTCGTCAAGACTTGCAGGTTGTTGTTTATTGGTGAAAATGTGATGTGAAAAGTGCAACTGTGTCCTCCCGGAAGGTGCACCGACAACAGTGCTGCAGATGGTGTCTTCACTTGTCTGCACGGAACAACCGGAGGACGACGGTACGGCTTCCTTCTCCGGCAGTGCTACCAAGGCGTAGGGAAGGAAACCAGATGACACGATAGTTACGGAGGTCGTTCCTTCTTAGCCCTTATGCCATTGCAGCCATTGAAGGTGTTGCTGGTTTCAACAAACGTGACGTCTTATGCTCTAGCCAACGTCCAGAGCTCCCGGTGTTGGAACAAAATAGACGGACGGGAGGAAATAAATGGCCGAAGAAAAATTGGACACTACACAGCATTTCGTTCTTCAGCTCCGCTCTACCCCACCTCGGCGATGACAGCGTGAAACATTGCCCCAAAGGTGACCAACAACAACCGGTACACACTAACGTGCTCCCGCGTGCCATAGTAGTGTCCACCAGCGTGCGCGCGCGCATATTTATTTCACCTTTAAAACGTTTTACTGCTACTCCCACACCAGCAGCAACGAAACGAAAACGTCTAGGAAAGAACATTCGTAATGTGGCACCCCAAAGCTCCAGTCCTTTCCTTCCCTTCGTGCAACGATGGCTTACTTTTAAAGCGATCGTTTTAACAGGTCTACGGTTATTGTTATTATCTTAACTGCGCTCTTGCGTTCTTGCCCAGCGAAAGAGGCAGCATTTGCAACAAGAAGAAAGAAAAACAAACGGAAACTACACTCCAACGCGTCACAATCCTTAATGGAGTTTCCGAATCGTTCGATACACTTAACACCTCGTTTACAGACCTTGCCGCTTGCTGGAATGGTTTTCGCAGCACAGCAAACGGATGGATCCCTTTTCTCAATCGGCCCCATTACAGTAGTAGATGGAAGTGAAATTAAAGTGTTTTACTACAATTGATGAAATTAGTATAACTCACTAAAGAGTTCATTTCTTCGAATAAACCCACTTTATGGCAAGTCTATTAACTGCTATAAAGAGTTGCCATATTTTTGGGGATTTTTTTTTCTTAATGAATTTGAAAATTCTATAATGGATCTTGATTATCTTATTAGCTTAAAGAGTTTGGCATTGTATGAGCTGACTTAAGTAAAACAAAAAATTAACCTGATTTGAATTTGAAACCCACACAGTAACCTATCTTTTCAGGCTCACAGCATCTGATGCTAAAACAGTACTATTTTTCCCCAATAGAGGGTGCTACAGTAGCATCACATTACTAAGCAACGTTCTTAGCACTATAACCATCAGACGTTTCAAGAATATATTGCCAATATTCGTTGCTGCAATAAAAAGATAATAATGTTCTGCTAGTTTTTGAAGCATATTTCATTATTACAGTGTATAATAATGCTCTAATATTAATACCATTGACAAATTTTAATATTAAAAGCATAAAAAAGGACCATTTAAAACATCTCTGCTGGTGCTAGTTCATTTTTTTTTCATTCGGTCATAAAACACTCGCAAAAGTCAAGCATACCACTAGCAACAACACTTGTTTTCAACCAATGCGAACATCAACTCACCCACAAAAATCCTTTTAGTCAAACGATTGGCAAAGAATTGGAATCACCAATTGAAAGCACATTCATTCATTTGTGCCACTGCAAATGAGCTGAACGTTAGCAAAAAAGTGCACCAGCACCGTGCTTCACATTGCCGCATGACCGAACTGTAGCCGAGTGCCAATATGCACCAAACTGCAGCAGCAGCAGGAGCAGAAACAACAGAAGCACCAGTAGTAAACGACAACTAACGACATCTGCTGCTTCGAAATGCAATTGCATCCAATAGGCAAGGGGGAAAATAAAAACAATACATTTCCTGCCAATAAAACACTGCCACTGTTCGAATACGTGCGCACAGGGCAAGTGAATACGACACACACGTGTACACTACCGGAGGATGCACCGACGACGAGCACCCATCGCTTGTACTACGATGAAACGATGCTCTATACACACCAGAACGTTGGTGTTGCATTTTGCCGTGTCATTTACGGTCCACATCCACGCTCTCCAATACAGTGGCCACCTCCGCCCGCTACATATACGCTACCCATGCATATATGCTCCCTTCGATAGGTGGGAGTTTAACGAAAAAGAATTGAAATTGCTTCCATTCTCGCCAGTATCACTCAAATCAATTTACGGTCAATTTTCCGAAGTGAAACTCTTGCTACGGTGCAACGACTGCAGTGTGGCAGTATGACCCCGCATCATGGCCAGCGGTTTGAGAAGCTGGAAATAAAAGTCCAATGTACTATTCTCCTAAGGCTAAACGAGACAATGCTTATTAAACCGTTCGTTCTAGGGTGACACTTGTCGGAATTAAACATTCACAAACGATCGCTTCGGAAGTGAAAAGATAGTAAAAAGCAGGTCAAAATAGCACAACTTATTCTTCAAATTTAAAGAAACATAAAGAGCTTCACTTGGCATACATTAAATAGAAGACTACCAAGCTTCTCTTCATACTCTTCAGAGGAGCTTAGATTGTACAGGACTTGAATATGATAGTTTCTATGAAAAACACAGGACTATTCAGATTTTAAAAAAACGTCCAAAACTTGCTACAAAAGTCGTTCTGTGAAATGTGCAACAGCTGTATTTACCATTACCTTCCTAGCTCCTTCACACTAGCCCACAACTTCTGCTAAACTTCTTCTAAAATCCCGACGAGAATTTTGAATATGCACACACGGTACACTGGCATAGAAATTTAACGGTAAAGTGTACTTTTGCAAACAGTAAAAGGTGTGAATTTCCTTAAACCATTCCACACCACAGCACCAAAAACACCAAAAACAGAAACATGCTGCCGAGCGAGCATACCAAACTTCTGTGCCGACAAATGCAAATGCCTTCCTGCACTTCCTGCTAAGCGAAAAACAACGAAACACACACACACACACACACACACGAATGGATACATTTCCAAAAGCATCGTTTAAGATGCAATTTGCTTCTGGGAATTGCCAGCCACTCCTCGCTACTCGGCCTTAAAGCGGGAGCACCTTTTGCTTGTGGAAAATACGATTATTAATGGCTGCCGTAGCACGCTGTGTTACCCGTTGCTGTTGGCAGCGATGTCACAAAGCGGTTTTGCTTGTGCTGTGCTGCACACACGTGTACTGGTGGATTTTTGGCATCCCCGGAAAGGCTTGAAGCATTTGGTTAAGCATTGCTCCTACACATGTGCAGCTGTACCAGCGGTTGTATGCATTTCATTCATGTTAAGTGGGTACCTCCCCCCACGGCTCAAGACAAAAGGAGATTTCGAGGGAAATTTCGAGCTGTGTGGCGATGCATTTTCACCGTAGAAATTTTACAAACTAATTTCACGAACAAGCGCGTTTGGGTGTGCCTGTTCTTCTGGAAACAAAGACAAATGAGCGGTGGTTTCGGCAACAGGCACGCTCTTTGTTTCCTCGTGGCGTGGTATTTGGCGGAGAATTTGTAGAATGATGTGTGCGGCATTGATTTAAAATTAAAGACATAGTTTTATTATCTATGAATCCCGTATTTTCACGCTGAGTATATTAAAATATTTTAGGTTACGAACTAAACCCTACGCATAAAATGAGGTAATATCAGGTAATATCGCATACCTTGACACTCTAAATTTAAATTTGAGCCTAATATTTTTTTTATAAAAATAAATTTAATTTGATCATAAGTAACAGCCTTACAAAGTTCTATTTTTTTGAAATGATTAATTTGTTTATTTTTTCAACAATAATTGCACAAAAGGGGTTTGGTTTGAATTGATATTTGCTGTTTTTTTCATTTAACATTGTTTTTCATTTATCAAATTTTTAAGGAACATTTTTGGAGGAATAACTTTAAAGTTCTGCATAGATAGTCTAAACACTGCCGATCATTTGTTTCAATTGTTTCATAACCACTATTTCTGAGGATGAAACTATTTCCTTACAGAAACATTTAGCTCCAAGCTTATGTTTATTAAAGCCCATGGACCTAGACTAGACTTATGGATGGTTAGACTTAGCTAAATTACGTAGCTAGACCTTGTCAACCTTGTCAAGAGACAGGTCGAGATGAATCCAATTGCTATGAAAATATAATATTTTTAGTAGTAAAACCAGACTTCCTTTAAGTATATCTACATCTGATATTAACATGGAAAACATGCGGCAAATATTTTGTAATGATCGCATTAGCTCAAGAAAAGGATTAATCGATGATTCCGGAAAAAATCCAATAATACACAAGTAAGTACGTTTAGTATTTGTACAAAAAAAAATCGAGAGACGTTCAATTAGGAAATCAAATGGACTACTCCAATACAGGGTTTTCCTTGCCACTTTCGAATACGCACATAATTATTCACCACATTCAAGATGTTTTTCAACAGCTGTCAAATGGAATTTCAGTTTTAACACATGATTTTCAACACATAACAAAGCACTGTCAAACTCAACCCAGCTTGAGACATGTTTAAAATCATATTGAACAAATTAAAAATTATAATGACGGAATAAAGTATCATATGTATGTGGATTAACTTGTTGCACGCGATGAATAACAATGGTTACATTCGAAAGTGACTTGGAAGCCCCTGGAAGTTCAATGTTCCATTTTTTTTCAATTTATTTGTGTATTTTTTTTTTCAAAGCGATGGTTTAAACCTAATTTTAAAAGGTATGTTAAAAATATTTAAAAAATATTTACGCAAGTACAGAGGCTATAGCATCAAACAGTTAGTAGATTGTTAAATTATCAGCGAGATTTGTAGTATTAGAACAACATACTTCATTAAAATAGCTGATTTACTTTAAATTACCACAAGATAATCTATTTTAAAGCTTATCAATAAAATGATTCTCAAACCTCCCTATGCAGCATCGTACGATAGTACATTTATTAATAAACATTCATAACCCGATAAGCTTCCTTCCAATTCAAACAAAGATGAACAGCCCCAGGAGCCCTTAAACCGTTTCTCAGCACCAGCACACAGAACCGCATCAAGTGAACCGAATAAACATACTTGCCACACTTCCACTGCAAGTAAGCGTCATTCAAGATGTTCATCACACAAAAGTACTTTCCATACCGTGCGGTAATCTTCCAAACCAACTAAACTTACACTACACATATCGATGGCAGGGGGAGCAGCCATCGTGCCCGACTGAACTTCTTTACCATGTCAACCGCTCGCCGCGCCATCACACACCCCATGCCACACGCAAAAGGAGAAGTTTTGCAAAGTTCCTAACACGGAACCAAGTACACCAAGTGTGCCTCCGAATGTTATTTTTCGCGAATATAGATCTTCTGCACTCCCGCCGTAGAGTCTTCCGCTGTTGAGTGGAAGTGTGATCCGAATGTACTTTTCGGGCAGCGCAAAAATCCCCCTGGGTTACACGTTCCAGGGCGGTCGCCCTTGGGAACAAAACTTAGCGTCGCTCGACAAGCGACTCTCTGTCTTTGCATAGGTCCGATACGATCTGGCACCAACTTGCTCCTCTTGCGGCGGACTCACTGTGAGCTGTGCGGTGTGGTGGTAGTCTAACACACTTCAAAATTCAATTCCCTCGCCAAGTAACATTTTACTGATCGTACGTGACGGACAAGGGTAGGAAACATTCGGTGCTTTTGCACATAACTCTTGCCCTCTCCGCACACAGGCCTCATCCATCACGCAAAAGGGTCGAATATCGCATCCAAAGTGAGAAGAGGGAAAAAAGCAATAAAACCCCACAGAGCAGAGCATTTGTTTGAGCGAGTGCAAAACTTTCTGCACGCCATGGTAGGACGCCACCGAAAACGTCATTGTTTACATTTCCATCTTCTTCACAAATCCCGAGACACCACAAATGCTCAATTTTTTTTATTCCCGAAAGCTTCCCCAAGTCAGATGTTTCGACGGGCTGTTATAGTAACCCTTGTGCCATGTTGCGAATGTTGCGGTTTGTACAAACAGCATCAGCAAAAGAAGAAGAAAAAATACAGGAAAAAAGACACTTCAACTATTCGCGGGCGTGCGGAAAGAGTAGTTTGAAGTGTTCCCTCAGAAAACTGTACGAAACAATAAAGGATTCTATCCGGCGTCGTATCCGGACAAGATGGGTGCACTGCGCCCGAGGGATCAGCCCCGAGAAACCGCTTCACTGATCAATTTACTTTCCCGTTAGTAGTAAGTTTTGATTTATCAACTTCCCGAGCGCCACGGAACGTCGTGACCGGGGAACTGATCCGTACCTTCCGTGCTTTACTGAAGGGGTGGTAGAAAAAAGAGCAAACACACAATCCAACCAGCTCGCTTTTTTATGTATTTTTAGCCCGGGGTTTTTGCAACTTTTGTGCATGCCACCGCATGCAACCCGAACCGAAGTCAAACAAACACATCTACTTTTTGGTCCTCACTCTCACTCTGTCTTAACCTTGCGCAGCACCCGTTGGGCATGCTGGCAATCTGAGGTCACCGCTTAATGCATGGTGGAAGAAAAAAAAACAACAAAACACAATATACCCCATTTCCAAGGAGGTTTTGGCGTATGTCGTGCACAACCCACAGCAATGGGGTTCAACTTTTCTCACCTTCTCTGCTCGTTTTATTGGAAAACAACTGATTTAGTTTGGTTTAGCTAAACCACCGTGTGTGTGTATTTATACACCGTACCGGTATGTGTGCTGGAATTCAATCAAATTCATCATACTGGAGCAAGATTGGTTGAACAAGGACGCTATTGGAAAAGTCCGAAATTAGGAAAACTTTTTAATTGAAACATTTTCCCCGAAGGTAGCTGGTAAAGTGTGGCAAAACGAAAATGGAAAAGATCGAGCTATGCTGCAAAGCAACCTAAGAGCACACAACAGTATCAACAGTATCTCTTTTTTCCGATAACTGGTCAGTTACGAGCTTGTTACACATGCTACCTAGGTGGCAATGCCTGGACGGGATTAGGTAATGTTATTCTCAGTATGCATCACTGTGCTGCTAAATTGTTTGCATGAATTCCGAAAATAGCAGGCGAAATATAAGCTTTTTTAGAGTTGTTGTTGCAGTCACGGGATCAATACCAGGTGAGGTTTAATTAAGTTGATACTAGGAACGATTGAGCTCATTAGATAAAGCGATATAGCTATTCAATGTTTAGCTACTCAAGCTACCCAAGGGTGCATTTGTGTAGATGTTAAGGATTTACAGCTAGGATGTCTTCAGATATTGATAAGGGCATTTCTTCAGCTATTTGTGCAGTAACTCAATCTGGAGTTATACTTAGATATAGTATCTTACATTCTGTTTTGAAGAGGGCAACAGGAATCTTTGTTTTATCATATTGATTTCCAGTACATTACTGATATACTCGCAGATCATGTGAAGAATAGTTATAAAATAGCTTCAAAATTTCAAGCATCTTTTCCTCTAAACAGCACTTTACTTTTTGAATACATCAAATTCTAAAAATCAAACCAGCTGGAAATAGATATGTGAGGTTTTAGATCCCCGGTACCATCCCACACAAATTGCTGTCAAGTTATCGTGCAGGATGAGACATCAGTATTGCTTAGCAATAACTTTTACTTCTCATGTCCAGGCCAACGGTGCAGGTACACGATTACAAGATGTATGCAATGACCGGTCAATGTAAGCATCAGAAGGTTCAACTTGATTGTTACAGTTCCAAGAATTTAAGATTAGTTTTGCTACTTTTTTGGATAAGAAATAGCGACCAAAGTTTAAAAACTAACATACATTACAGCTCAAACAATAAACTCATCTGCTAGTACCCTTACAAATTCTTTAAATGTGTAAATACAGTTGTTCACAAAAATGATATTTTTCGATCAGTATCCAACATTTATCGAAATATTAAAAAGAAACTAATTGACTTGAAATATTGTTCAGATGTTTTTTTAATGTTGTTTTCTTCTCTTTGTCGAGAGCTTGCATAGAAAGTATAGTTAAATTTGGAGTTCATTATAATCGGCCGTATCGGGGTGGTCGTTCGTCGAAGAACGTTCGTCGCTCATGAGTGGACAGGGTTGTACCACTAGATTGAGCAGAACAAAACCTAGACGATTTTCTGATTTTTGATCATAGAGGGCTATGAAATGAGTGAAAATGAGCGTCGCGGCGAACGTTCCCGGGAACGAACGACCACCCCGATACGGCCGATAGTCAAAGCTCACTATGATACTTTTAACGTTTGCAACTTGAACAATTGACAAATCCAAGAGATGAATAAAGTAGCGAAACTCAAAATCTCTATAGTTCAAAATTACCTCTACTTCCCCGTGAATTCCCATCTATCGATCGAGAAACAGTACTACAGCACAACACCAGATCATTCCTTCTACGTTCTGTAACACCTGTGATTACTTCGCAAGAAGTATTTTTAACGAGTTTCCTCCTTCCAAAACAGTTAAAACAAAGAATAAACAAAATCCCTCCTATTAATCATTCAACACAAAAGTATTACTATTTGTTAAAACAAAACAACAAACTACTTGTCGCCAATTGGTGAACACCACTCCGTACATCTTCCCCAAGAAGATACCGCGAGTTCAAACCTTTTCTTTTGCAGCTTTTGCACAGCAACTACTACAGAGCATGCAGGGGGCGCGGGCACTGCGAACGTAAATACGTAAATACGATGTGCAGGGAAATTGAAAAATATAAATCTCTTTATGTTTATTTTTCATAACGAGATGCTGATTAAACTAGCAACCGCTGGGACCGGCCCCGCCACGCGCTAGGAAACAATGAAAGGGAGAGGAAGGAATAAGAAGGAGGAGGACACTATTCGCCTGCGCCAAGACAACCGCAACAACACTGTCGGCAGAAACCGGCCGCACAAAAGGATCGTCTTTAGCGCAAAAGGCAAATCATGCTCTAAAAAGGACGACCGGGGCGGGAAGGTTTTGGAAGGTGTACTGATGTACCACAAATGGCACGTTTTGTAGCCGCACAGCTCACCATTGTTGCACCGTGCTTCTGGATGAAAGATTTTATGATTTAATATCTGCCAGAGGAGAAGCTTCTCCTTTGTCAAGCGTCGGCGTTTCTTTTGCTGCAGAGTAGAAATAGCGAGTGAGAGCGCACGCGGCAGGAAATGAATGAAAATGGCAAAGCATCATTTGATGGTGCTGGAATTCATTCTTTTCCTCGTGTCACGATAAAACGATATCGTTTCGTGTAAGTATACATTCTTTCGTCCGGAGTTGCGAAACGACTTCCAATTTAACTCTTCAATTCCTTCCCTTTCGTGTTGTGATCGTATTCTGCATTCCCATTGAATGGGTTTCCGTCTGGCAAAGGTCAACACACACAAAAAAGTGCACTACATTCCTAGCATTACCCAGGCGGTGCATACAGCGTCGCCCGTAGGAATGCGTCAATGGGGAATATCTGCTCCCCTGCGCCTGAGGGAGAAATGTCAATTTCACTTTCATGCCCCCACACTGCCAACTGAAGCGTGGGTAGTGTTAGTGATCGTGATTGTTTTTAGGTTTTTTTTTGTTTTTGCTCGCATCATTATGGCTTTTCTTCAAAAGTACATAACAACCTTAACACGAAGCACCAACCACCAATGTCGATCAGGACACATCAACGGATTGATTAGTTAATTTGACTCGTCCCGTTGCTTTCTCCACGGGCACGGTGGACTCCCTTCTAGCAAAACTAAGCTGACACTGAAAATGCCAACCGAACTGGGAAACCAGAAAAGGGAAACCGATCTTATCCCATGCCTCCCATTGAAGGTTGCTACTAATTTTCGCCACAATCAAACACCAAACCCCAAGCCCTGCAAGCTCCGCACAGCCTAACAGATAGAACATGACGCTACTTTTCGAGCGTGTTGTACGCGGTGGAAGGTTTCTACCAATCTTCCTGCCCGCTGTCCGTCCCTTCCCGTAGAGGCTCTAAATTTGTTCGACGTTATCGACAGCATGGCGTGGTACGAGATTGACAGGCGACGACACTAACACGAATCGGAGTGCACGAACACAGAGAGAGATAGATAGAGAGAGAGAGAGAGAGAGAGATAGAGAGAGAGAGAGAGAGAGAGAGGCTGCCCCGCACAAGACCGCACCCAGGCGACAAGACGTCCTAAACCCGGCGAAAAATTGCAGTCGAGTTGACAAACAACCGTGCGTCTCCTTGCCGTCTTCCTATCAAACCCCCTTTCGTTCAGCGGCAGGCTCCATTTGGGATGGAAAAATGCTGGAAAACAAATTAAACTACCACCAATCATTTCGTGCCACTCAAGCCCCAGCTGCCATTGACCTTTTTGGTGAAGTTGGAGAAACAAATTTAGCGAGCCGCTCTTTGCTTCACAGGATGACATTTTTTTGCTCGAACAAGATTGAAAAAAGCACCTTGGCAGCTCTTTTACGCTGAAATGAAAAAAATCCATTCAAAATAGGTGATAAATTAGGTGTGGTTTAGTCCGCAACGTAGATTAATTCCAATGCGGAACATGCATACCCTTTATTGCTATGTTAGCAATAAGAGTCAAACAGAGCAGAGCTGGAGAGCTTTTTTCAATAATTAGGTCAGATTCGAATAAATAAAGTGGTTTACATTGTGCACAGAAAAATGAAAAATTAGTTTCGTATCCTGGTCAAGGCACCGAAGCATAAGATATAAAGCGAAAAACATGACTGAAAATATTTGTCTGCTTGTTTTCAAATACGAAGAATTAATGAAATCATGACCATTAGAAAAAAATAGTGGCAATATTGAGATATTATCTCTAATTGTATATTCAAATCAAATTGTTGGATTTGGATAATCAGCAATTTCAGTATCAAAATAAACTGTCAAACTATTAAAACTACAAAATACAAATTTGTAGCTTCAATGAAGCCAACATTAGTAAATCCGTTTCATATCCTGGTCAAGGCATCAATATTGAGATATTCGCTGCAATTCTATATTAAAGTCAAATTGTTTGATTGGCGATTAGAATAATCAGCAATATCAGTATCAAAATAAACTGTCGAACTTTTAAAACTACAACATACAAATTTGTAGCTTTGATGAGGCCAACATTGGTATATCCGTTTAATATCCTGGTCACGGCATCAATATTAAGATATTCTCTCCAAATCTATATTAAAGTCAATTTATTTGATTTTCGATTAGAATATTCTCGCATTTCAAGGTATTGCTAAGGCATTAAAGAATTTGTGTAAGGTTTTGAACATTAACCATTACTGCTATCGAAAGTCCCCAGATCGCTAAAATGATTAAAATAATACATATAAGGAAAAACAACATAATAATCTCTTTCTATACCGCTCATCTTAGCTATTCTAGCCACACGGCTATCACGGAACATCTCTCCTGATAAAAAAAATAAAATCTTTAGACCTTTAGAAAGATTGCAAAAATGATCATTT
>AXCO02000323.1:0-61282 GCA_000473525.2 Anopheles melas | reverse complement strand
AGCAGCAGCAGCAGCTGGACCTGGACTGCGCGACGATAACGCAGCGTTCCCCGTACAAAAGGAACCCCTTCCCCGGCAAGGTGACTTTCTTCTGCGCCAAGGGTTGCAGCAGGCTCGGGAGCAGGAATCGTTTTTCGATTGTTTGATTGAATTTATGAGAGGCCGGTCTATTCGTCTCGTGTCTGTGGCCCTTCTTTTCCTATCAAAAGAATACATTATTTTTTACGCTGGAAAGCGTTTTCCGAAACACTCTCTCACTGTGTGCGAGCCTGCCAGTCCTGGTACCGGTTTCAATTGCTGGCGGTCCTGGTGCTCACACTAAGCATTTGTTTATGCTAAGCTGAATGTTGCTGTTTGGCGTTTGAAAGCCAAATAAAGATATAATAATTATTAATCGTCTTGCGCTGTGTGTGAGATGGAATACGTTGACGGTTGAGACGGTTGTGCGTCGTAGCAGCGTTGCAGGGCAGAGCGATCGAATTACGCTGCAGGATATCGTGGGACAGGATCAATCTGGGAGGATTTGGAGGATTAAAAACTCCTTTCAAGAATATGCAAAGTGCATCACAATATTTACAGCTTCATTTCAGTTGGCAGCTTCTTCCGAGGATGACGGAGATGACTGATCACTTCTCAGCCAGATAATAATTAATCTTCCTGATAGTGAGACATCAAAAAGAGAAACACATATCCGCACCTTTGTCAAACATCAATGGATCTCCTAATCTTTACAAGTTCTTCAACCAAATCGACAAGTTTTGGCGAATGAAGTAGGAAACATTAGAAAATTGCACATTAATTCCCAACGACACCCGGTGTAGTTGCCCTCAAGCACCAATTAAAATAATGCACTGCGTTTCGTTCAGCTGTACACGTTGCAAATCCTCATACATGTTATACCTTTCAATGCATGTGGTCGCACCACTTCCTTTCCCCCAAAAACACTTCGCTAACGATCCTAGGATCCATTTTGCCTGCCTATCGCTACCACCAAGTGTGCTACATTCGTCAACTCAATCATTAATTCGACTATTCGCACCACACCTCCTCGGCGTCAGCGCACATCCTGACGCCATGCTGTCCCCGGTCCGTTGCAGTATGTGTGTGTGTGTGTGGCGTTCCTCCCCGGCGAGGAACACCCGGCGCGTGTCGAGAGCCAGATTTTCCTATTTCCTCGACCCACCCTGCATCGGAAAGTGAGAGATTTATGCTGTTTGCAAAACAAGTTCACCGGGCCTCCGGGCCCCGAAAGGGAGATGATGCGACCTGATGCCGGGCAGGTGTGCCAGGTTGCAGTTTTTGGGCGAGGCACCCCTCGACGCACGTACAGCACGGTCTGTATCGATCGATGATTGCGACGGGTTTGTTTCCCTGTGTCACTATTTGGCTACGTTTCATTATTCTACGCTGCACATGTGTGCGTGCATAGGTGAGCCTTTTGTGCCATTCCCTTCCTTTTTTTCGTTCGTTCTCGTCCAAGGGATAACGATCACTTCAATCGCTTCAATGTGTTGGTCGTATCCATAACGCACCAGCGCAAAAATAAATCCTGAAACAGGGCCTTGGCAAAAGACCAAAAGACAGATGTTCCAGAGGGCAAGCAGAGAACGATCTATCCGTGTTGGTAAGCTTTTAAGAGCGCTAGATTTTAACACCACATCCCTTGAAGCACTTTAAACCGAGCAAGCGACTTCCAAACTAGGAGCCAATTGATAGCATCAATTCTGTGCGAGAGAGTGTGTGTGTGTGCAGTACACTTTCACCTTCCAATGAATTATATCCGCCCGATGACCCTTTCACCCAGCTGGCAATATGGCAACACCAAAAAAAAAGCAAATAGAAATAAAACAAAACACCAACATCCATAAGAACAAATGCACCGCAGAACTACATCACTATAAATCTTTGGCGCGTAAGCGTGCTCCTTCAACACCTTCAGCAGGGGCACACGCACCGACTTTCCACGGTACAAGGTTGCCTGCCCCGGCACTGATCAGCCCATCAGTTTGCGGGTAGAACGGATTAAGATCCATTAGCGGGTAGTTTAACCACAACCAGCCACTTTTCTTGTAGCGCCGCCCTAGCCCCTCGTTGTACGTTGCGCTGCCTTTTTAATTTACGCCACCGCTTAAGACGCCCTTCGGCGGAGGTTTTTCGGGGAAAATGATGATTTTTATTTGATGCGTTGGGTTTCCGCTTTCACGCTGGGCCGCAAGGGAAAACCCGGGGGAGAACACTTTCTTCGGGGGATAGATGAAGGTGATAAACATAAATGCCACCCGTTCATCTAGCTCCGTCAGGTCGTCCCGTCATCGTCATTGTCGTTTGTCAATTAGCTCAATGAGACTCCTCGCTGCGCCGCTAGCGGACGGTGGAGCGGATGGAACACTTTCCCTCGCTTGGTTAACACTTTTCCAGACCAAGGGGTGCCAAGTGAAGGTGAGAAAAGGTCGTCGATTGAGATGCACATACGCGCACACACACACACAGGAGGAGTCACAAGTGATGATGAGCCCGAAAATGACACGCTATCTACCCCCTATTTGTGACGACAACCGCGACAACGACAAGCTCGCCAGCGATCGTGCCTTTTCGGAGGAAAAACAAACGGGCATTTGAAAACATGGAAATTTCTTCACTTCGCCCCGAAAACACCTTTAGCTGGTTAAACGATTTGAGGCTAAAAATAGTGTCCCAATGTAACACCGAACTGCACTGGCACGCGCTTTCGCTACCGGCACGCGCTTCCCCCAAGCTAGAAGCGGAACGAGGAAAACATTCGGGCCGTGTGTTTCTCGCATTTCCGCACCGCAAACGGGAACTTGTCTTGCCGAGGGCGCGTGAACAAGCCAAACAATCACACGCAGTGCAATCGCCCTTGCAGCAGCATAAATAATAATGATCTTTCGCTGACAGATGTTCCAGCGCGGCTACTTCGCATCGTGGTGCCGTGACCAGGAGCTCCAAAACGGAATCGGGCGCTCAAGCGGAAAGGTAGCGCGATTACGCGCGCCACCTAATAATCAGCACCGAATTGATTATACTGCGTACAATAATTTCAATTTTCACATGTGTACAGATAATTTTCCCGATTGGAATGTGCTCTGTTTCCTCCGCGAACAAGAACTTGTCCCCTTGCGGCTATGGATTTTTCCGCACCAACGCGTGTATATTTTGGGAAAGTAAACGATCATAACCATTATCATTAGCCGCACGGTACCTTCAACACCCTCCTCCTCGTTCCACTCATTGCTTACCCATCCCTTCCCTTCGTAGACAAATCCTTCTTCGCGCATCATTTGCTCGTGTAATTGCCCGCTGTAACAAGCCCATTTAGGGCGGCCAAATTAACCGCCGCCCTGGCCCGGAGGTCAATTAAATATGAAATTTATGAACACCCGCAGTTCGATTTTTCCCTTCGACCATCACGCCATCGCACATTCCATAGCTTCCTGGGGACCGCTTGCCTGCGTTTTCCTGCCGGGGGTTTTTTCCTAAAAATAAGAATCGCCTCCATTGGCTAATCCCCCGCTTTCCTCCAAAGCCAAATACCCGATCGATAATCGGCCGATTTATTTCGATGGTAGGTTTTTTTCTCCTCTCTATCCCGGTTTTGGGGTCCCTCAGTGGCAAGTCACCACACCACCGGCCGTTTTTCCAGGTCGTTGTCACCGGCTGAACAGATGCCGTGCGGGCCGGGGACGATAAATTGCCCCTTGCGAGATGGTGTTCGATTCCAAACAGGCTAAGCCATGGATTTTTCTATCAGATACAAACACACACACGCACAGCCGCACAGGCCCAACCAAACGCTGATCAAACCGTTTGCTCACGTGTGCTCACGGATTGCAAAACCCCCTTCGGGTTGGAGCCTGCAACGACAACGGCCCAGTGTTGACCATTTTCGATACGGTTCAGGAGGAAAGGGCAGAATTTTTGTGGCACGGTTGCACGTCACGTTAACACGGCGCTTGCTGTTTTGGGGCCCGTCCGCCGCCTGTGCCACACAGGGCGATAAATAAATAAAACCAAATCAACTCGTAATGTGTCAGATTTAGTATAATTTATGTGACCGAGCCGGCGCGCGTTTTGCTGATGGCCAAACGGCATCCCAGTTTTTCGCGACGTCAGCCAATGAAGCGGTTTGTGCTTAATTGTTCGATGCCGGTTTGGCTCCGGATTTTGGCTGCAGCTGCAGCTGCTTTGTTGTTTGTCGGACGAAAATGGTTCTAGAAGTATGCGAACAAATGGTACGCAGATTGGCGTTGCTTTTAGCTGGATGGAAAACAAAACCACTTGCAATTGCTGAAGGGTTTGGTTGAGCATATGCATTTGAATTTTTGTGGAATTTTATCTTTTCCAAGTGATTTGTTGTGTGTCACTGAGATATCTGTAAGTGCTATTATGGAAGAGATCGTTACATACAGGTACAGATTCTGATTTCTACATCAGTTTCCATTGCAGCATTGATACTGTGCCCAAGTCTTTAACCAGAAGAAGAAAAACTCTATATCTAGGCAGAAAGAATTGTAGTCGACGTCAAGATCCTTCGAAGCGGAGGGAAGTAAATAGTTTCTGCAGGATAAAATATTCCATCTGAAATTCATCTTGAAACGATAAAAACTCAACTAATCTGTATGAAGTTCAAGGATTTTCCAAGATTGCAACTGCAAGGATCTCAAGCAACTCCGAGACACTTCAAAATAGTAACTAACTACAATAACTAATCACAATATAGTTTAAAGGACACATCTTCAGACACCACATCGCGGAAGAATCACAGCATGAATGGTATATCTCGCTCTCCGTTTATCCTGCCATCTAAAATCTCTCAACAAATCCACCATAATGGCTGAAAAGCGTACTCAG
This sequence comes from Anopheles melas, assembly GCA_000473525.2. Taxonomy (NCBI): domain Eukaryota; kingdom Metazoa; phylum Arthropoda; class Insecta; order Diptera; family Culicidae; genus Anopheles; species Anopheles melas. Next base: position 56,413 of record AXCO02000323.1, on the reverse strand, counting down.
CACACATTTCCCAGTACCAGGCGCTCAGCCATGGCAGAGCTATTCCCAAATCCCGCATCAAACATTAGACCCTCGCCAAAACAACAACACCCTTACCCCACTCCAAACGTACGCATCGTCAAGCGCGTAAAAGGCAACCCAAAACACTCACTTCCCATTGCTTCCCTCTGCCCAGACAACCAAAAACGCACACGACGGGAAGGAAGGGTCGTTACGCGCAGTCGCGTACTTTTTCTTTTCTTATTGTACCGAAAACGACGAGAATGCGCACACAGGGACACGCGGTATCCTCGTGCAGTAGGGGAGATGGCACACAAACACCACCACCACCACCACCACCACCAGGCCGGCTCGGTATCCTTTGTCAGCTGATTCCGTTGCGGCCGGGTCGGCGAGTTGCTTGAGCTACCGGCTCGTGCTCCTAGTCGCCTGGTAGAGTAAGGCGCCAAAATTCCCGCTGCTAAAAGAATCGCATTCCAAGCAATCGCCCGTAAGGACGTGCACTTCGGAAAGGAGCTAGACCGACCGGCGCCTTGAACCGGCATCGCAAGCAAACGCTATGCGAGGGAACATTTTTGCGAAACATTGCATCGTCGAAAGACGTTCGTCTTAAGATTTTGGGACAACTGTGCGTTCTCCTCATACTCCCAAATCCGCGCCACCCTCTGTTGGAGAGCCAATGTTGGACGCGCATCGATGCATTCAATCAACCGTGACGAAGCCGGTATCGAATTCGGCTCTCTGGATGGGTGGTGTGTATTCGCGCCAAAAAGGGCAGGATGCGTACTCGTACTCGGCGGCGGTCGCGAACTTCGGCCCACCGATCGGATGCATCCTGTTGCATTGCGTGTGTATTGCGTGCTGCTTTTTTTTTGGGGGGTGCACTGGGCTCTGGGCCTGTTGTCCCGAACGTGTACGTACGCTGGAACGACGTTCGGGTGTTCGATTTTGGTGGATGTGTATCGACCGCGCTCGACCGGTGCCGGTGATTGCGGATGCTGCGCGCGCTTTTTCGCCCATTCCGGAGAGTGTGCAATTGTGTGCATGTGTGCAATGTGTAGATGTGTGAAGAGGGAGCCTGTGTGCGATTCCAGAGCATTTGTAAGGCAATGAAAGAAGCAAAAAGCAATTTTAGGAAATGAAAGTTTTTGCGATCTTTTGTACAAAAATGTTGCCCTCGCGCCTTTGGGTGTATTTGCTCTAAAAAGCAAAAGGTTCAATGCACACAACAAACAACCAGCCAACAAATCTGTTATGCTTTCGGACCAACCACAAAAGCAAAATGACATCTTTAGAATGCAGTCTGTCCCAAAAAAAAGTAATATCCAACACAAACTGTACCGGCTACCTGCTGAAACGGAACAAACACGCAAACTTCCGGAACTCGAGAAAAAGGTGTTTTTTGCTGCATCCTTCCTCCTGCATTTTTTACGCAATCCCAAATCGGAAGAAGCTGTGCACCTTTTGCCTTATTTGCACCCGTGCACCACCCGGTATACGCTATTGATCGATTGGGCAGAAGAAACGAATCAATTATCGATCCGGAACGTTCCCTAGTTCAAACGCACCTTTTTGCTTCGGTCGTTGCCGGTGGCCGGACAAATGTCCCCGCACGCTCTAAGCCGGCTTTCAAAGCTTAAATCCTTTGTTATCTGCTTGTAATTGATGGCATCTTCGGATATGCCATGGTGCGTTTGCTTTGCGTTTCTTCCTTTTTCCGCTTATTTTAAGGTGCTCCTTGCAGCAACTCCTTCCAAGGAATGGATCGAGCACAGGACAAAAAATGGTCAAGGTGTGGGTGGCAGGTTTCGTAAGGAAGGTAAACCTGGTGAGCTCGGAGTAAATCCTTTTCCAACAGGACATCCGATCCGTTGGCTTGTAATGCTCCGGCTAAGCGGGTTAGACACTGGAAGTAGCAATTTAGCAGAAAGATTAATCTGATTATCCTCTTACCGGGTTTCCGGGTATTGCACGTATCAAATGGATATTTAAAAGCACTTAATGTTGCTGATGTTGGGCCGGTCTGGTGGTACAGTCGTCAACTCGAACGACTTCACAACATGCCCGTCATGGGTTCAAGCCCCGAATAGACCGTGTCCCCATACGTAGGACAGACTATCCTGCTATAGTAACAAAAAGTCACTGAAAGCTAAGCTCACTTCACTAGTGGGTACAGGCAGGCCTTGACCGGCAGCGGTTGTTGTGCCAAAAGAAGAAGAAGAATGTAGCTGAATTCCAGGTAGATGAAAAAAGTAAAATATTTAACAAAAAAAAATGTGAAAATAATTTCAATACTTCGCTTGAGTTTGGAAAACTTATCTGCTTCAAATCTTCATACAAAGCTATATATCAATAAACAGCAACCAAACAAAATCTCATATCCTTCAGCGACATTAATTGATCCTTTCAAAGGTACATATTACCTCCAGCGAAAGTAACAAATCTCTCCGTGTTTGCCCACGCACATCATATGATTAAGCGATTTCTCCTCACATATCCTGTCAGTTTACGATGCTCAAAATCAATCACCACGAACCATTACCCACGAACCAAAACAAACCAATAACACAGGACAGAGAAGGAGGCCTACTCTACATAAAGCTCAGCGCTTTGAAGGGAAAACTCAACAACACGTTAAATCGACGCCGGCAGCTTCGTCGTCGTCGTTGTCTGTCCTCACTGAACCACACAGTCATCATCATTTGTTTTTTCGGTCTGAAATTGTGCTACTTTGAATGGCGAATATGGCGAGTATATTGATACAGGAAGACACACCTTAAAACCAAAAAAAAAACATTGCTGCATACTCTCACCACCTATCGAGTGGGAAGGCTGACATTTCAACGCCACCGGTTCCACCTTAAAAGTACGCGGACAGGCAAAAAGCACCTCCAAAAAGTGACCTCCTCCTGCTGCAAGAAAGCAAACTTTTCTCCCGGTCTCCACAAGAGTCGCAAAGAAGGAAGAGCTAGTGGTGCTGGAGCAAATGCTTGATTTATGAGCGTAAGGGTCAGTGCTGTTTAATTTGCAGTACGAACAGTCGTCCAAAATACCGAACCAGGACGACCGCTACAGGGCAGGAAAGGGAGGCAGAATGTCGAAATGTCGAAAGGGGTCGCCCCCGAAACCCTGAAAGGTGAGCCGCACCGAACCGATGCCGAAAAACAAATCGCCCCTGTCTCGTCGATGGCCCGTCGCCCGGGCAGAAATGGACACCCGAGCCGCCGATCCGGAGTTGCAGCAGCAGCAGCAGCGGCGGCAGCAAGCGGAGTTGAAATAATTTCGCCCCATACCAGCCGCCCGGCCGATGGCCAGTAATTTCACGGTAAAGTACCGCCCTGGCAGCATAAATCACTCGCACCGCACCGAGGGCGCAGTCCTTTCTCCGTTCTTCGAAGCTCGCACGCAGCGCGAGAAGGTGGAAGGTGGAGCAGTGCAGACACAGTGTAGAAAAAAAAATGAAAGTGATGAAAACATTAATTTTATCGAACGCCCGCTCGGGTTGCATACGGTAACGGTTCCGCGGATGACAACGACGGGACCAACCACGCTCTACGCTCGAGAGACCAAATGGTTTGCCTAATGATGCAACAATCACCGTCAATTTTCCTTCAGATCACCGTTTGGCCGCCCACGACGAAGAAAATGGCAGTGTAGAAGAGTCAGTGTGAGGGTAGTGTGTGTGTGTGCGACTTGAACACGGTAGCACGCAAACACCGGAAGGGGCATTGCGATTTGGGATGCGTCCCTCTGCTTGAAGTTGAAGGGTTAAGCTACGCTTTCCGTATGTATGTTTGTTTGTTCCCCATTTGTGCAATGAGTGTATGTACATAAGAGAGCCCCAGAGGTACATCGAATGCGCTCGTGATCACAAATCGAACCTAAAGCACCCGCAATGGCCTGAATCATTAATCAAGGCTGTGACCGGATTGTTTGCGAGCTCATTATGAATGCTCCACAAGGGTAATGGAGAGGGGTGGGGGCTGCGGGGGAATGATTTTAATCTTCCACGCCCGGAAAATCATACCGCGCGTTTATGCTGGTCGGCTGTAAAGCATGATGCATTAGAAGGTGAAAGGATTAACTGGGTTAAAGATTGCTGATATCGCATTTGCTTGAGTTTGAACATCCTAGTCTAAAGGTTGAGTTTATTTTGAATTAATTAAAATGGTATAAACTTTTGAATAAACCAGTAATTCTGCTATGTCTAAAGACTTTTTTTCATGTAGAATAAGTACTTCATAATTCTCAGAAATCGTTCGCAGTTCATAGTCTCTTCTAAGATTCCGCTAGGTGGATCGGACGATATCGGTGCATCAGTGGAAGAGCAGCAACCTCACAGGTACGAAATAATGATCTTATCGCTCCAAATTCAAATCTATCTCCTCTACCATCCAAGGCTGCTCCAAAACCACAACTCTCCAAGCCAGCAGAACAGTACCGCGGATTGAACCTAGCCCCTCTAAAAAAAACCATACAACTGTGCCACACATAAATCACGATCCACTCGCCACCGTAGGGGCTTAAAATGATAATTCGATGCAAAAACAAGTAGCGCACTCCGGTGCACTCGACAACCACTTACATACCTTGGGCAAACTCCCAACAGTGGAGAAAGGACCGATTTTAAACGAAGTAGCAACGAGGAGAGAGAGAGAGAGTGAGTGAGGTTCCTCTATTCGTGTCGCATTTAATTTCGCGATCTTCGCCCAACACCGCATCCTTTTCTGCCGATGCGATTGTTGGGATGCAAAATTAGCATAAATTATTCCATGCTACCGTGCCGAAACTGTGTGTTCTACATCACCACCTCCATCCCTTTCTTCAACAACATCCCGTTCCATGTGCATTGTATCGCTGAAAACCACTGGGCATGAAACATGTCAAAGCCCGCGAGTCACACTAATTCACGATGGTGCTTTCGTTACAGATTTTATTGGGTCGCTCGCTTGCTTGCTTGTTTTCGGCTCAGCTTTTCACCGGGCGCCCTTCCCGTACACCCTTTTCACCTTGAATATCAACATATTCCATCATAACGAGGACCTCCCCGGTGAAGCACACCCGGGGATGCAACACTTTATTCTCGCTGCTCCAGTTTCTGGGCCCTGCGATGCGATCGTGCACAATGGGGGCCAACCACCACCGCGGCGACACGTGGCACATTGTTTTCAATCATCCCACTCGCTGCGAAAGCGAAATATTGTTTTAATTTCCACCCCTTGCGCTTACACGACACCGCACGAAAGAACGACTTTACACAGGGGGAGTTGCAGGGTAGGCTACTGCAAAAAAAACGAGCCTAGAATCGATGCAAGACACGAAAAAACGGCTTCTAGAGGGACTTCACAACACAAAACAACAAACGCTACAACGGCAGCAACGGCATGCAGTTACACACAACAGGAGAGAAAAAAAATCTATCGTTTCTACTTTGCATTACTCATTCCCGCCTTTCGGGCATGATCGACCGATAAATCAAAGCACATAAACGGTGCAAGAATTTTTTTTTGCACCTGTAACATTTCGTGCTGCCGCGAACCTTAGACCATGGGCCCGGAGTGACGGTGATCGAGCGGTAAAGCAATAAAAACAGAGCAACACAGCATAGAGCCGCGCACTGCAGCCTCCACCATTCGGTTTTTGCTAACAATTGATCGCGAGTTGTAGATCAACCAAAAGCATAAGCCAGCTTACACACACACACACACACACCACGCAGAAGCACATGTCGCCAAAAAGATCACATTCTTCCGCAACCCGAACCTCACGGCGCACTTCGAAGGGGCTTGCCGTGAAGTGTGATCGTTTAAGCGGCGTTTAGCAAGCGCGCAAAGCTCGGCAAAATGTTAAAATTAGAATATAATGCGCGATTGGACCCGTTTGCAGCCACAACAACAAAAAAGCCGAAAGGCGCGCATACATTAAGCCGACTACCCCACCAAAATGCAACACACTCCGGGCTGCGCTTAGTCATAGGCCGTTGAATTATTTAGTGGAGAGTAGTTTATGAGATTTGTTTTGATCTGGGACCTCGCGCGGTGTGTGTGTGTGTGTGTTTGGGCAGAGAGTGGTGTGCTGGGTGACAGATAACTGGGGCCCTTCTTTTGGGGCACAGAACAGGCATCAAACGCGAAAAAACAGGACGAGCTGGGGTGGTGCTGCAAAGACGTTGCCCTAAACGAGACAAGTCAATCATACACACGTACGAACACGTATGAGTAAGTGTTAGCATATTTGTTTATTATTAGCGGTAAATTATCATGTTTATACGGCCAAAGGTACGGATTAAGTGGTGTGCCCTCGTGTCCCCACTCGATGCTCCTCCTTCTCCTCCCATCATTTAGGCTGCTTATTGTCGTTTGCGTTCGTATCGAATCGCAAACTTACGCGAAGAACCGGGGCTGACGAGGCGGTGATGCTAGTACGTTCGTTTGCCTCACACGCCACATGTAGGCTGCGTTTAGGTTGCCGGGGACTTATTGAAATGGGCTGACGAGCATCAGGCATATGGCACAAACTGAGAGGTGGAGTTCCGCCACAAGCGAACTCAGGCCTGCCACAGAGAGTTCAATTGATTTCTGTCAGGTGATGTGATTCATCCGGGCTCTGGTCGAGCTCTGGTCGGGCAGGAGTGGGTTTTTGGGTTGGAATAGAATCAATTAAACTCGTGCCGATTAATCAGTGCAAACAACACCAACGGGAAATGGAGTAGGAAGTGAGCGAAGTGAATTTATGATGTGTGCATGATGATGAGGAGTGGTAATTGAAAAGAAAAGCTATAAATAAGAGTTTATGAATCCCTGTGTTCAGTACTATGCGATTCATAATGAAAGTACATGGTACAGGTTTTTCGATTGAAACTGAATCAGAATAACTGCAAGATATGCAGTGATTTAACTTTGAAGTTCTATCAAATCCCTTGGGTCTTAAGTTATTATGAGAACTATCCCAACTCTTCAAGCATTCTGAATCTATTACTACTTCTATACTATTACCAGACTACCACAAAGAACGATTGGCTGAGTATAGCCTTAAATTCGGTCCGATCATTCGGACTTTAAATCGTAGGACTATTGAAAATTTATTAGAATTATTCCTATTCTTCAGACATTCCGGATCTCCGGGTACTATTATATGAGTGTTTATGAAATAAACGAAAGACTGGGTCTGTTAAAGCCTTAGTTCTATTAAATCCTAAGAAGCTAAAGTCCTCATAACAGCTATCAAAACTCATTATGACCTCCGAATATCTGGCTACTATAACTAAAATGTATTAAAGATCATGAGACTAGTAAGAAGAAGTTAGATATTGCTAGAAGTTATTTATATCAGCGTGGATCAATTCAATACTAGCGAAGACCTAAAGTGTACAAATCTATAGAAGATTTCAAACATACCGTTATCTGTCTGTACAGTATCTTGATGTCACTTAAAAGACTTCAGGGCCTTCCATTAGTAATAAGATTGAGAAGTATTATTCAATGTACTCACTAGAACCATAAACGATTATCATCTATAGCAGTTATTATAACTTCCTTCCTATCAAATAAATCAACTTATATAAACCCATTCATCACACAATCAAGCAAAACTGTTCCAAATAAATCAACCGTTCGCGTCACAACCCGAAAAACTAGCTCTCCTTACCGGGCACACGCCTTTGGAATGTGCACGATCCTCGACGGCCACTACCTCAAGGTGCACCAGCCATAAGCCACACGAGTGCAAGTGCAATCCATCAACGTGCACCGGCTGATAGTAGCATATGATCTTTCGTGTTAAAACCGCCTCCCGGAACTTGTCCCGGTGCAGAGCAAAAAACAAAACCATTCCAACGGACAAACCTGATCGGTGCCCATAAAACAACGATTAAAATTAACGCTAGAATCAGGGCCGCCGCACAACCGGCTGAAGCATAAAGCGTCAGATCAGCAACACCACGGCTGGAGGAAGTCGACGATAGACACCACATCACACCGATCAAACCACAATAATTAATAACTTCTTATGTAAATAAAACCAATAACAGATACCCCGACAGACAGCACCAGGGACAGTCGCGGCCGATCAAGCTTGCGGTTTAAAGCTCCATCAAAAAATGGTGATATATGGATATGCAGCGCGGTTTACCACTATCTGCTGCTCGGTATCTTTCACCCCCGGCGGCTGCGGGCGCAAATGAGTCTAGTTACCGGTGACAGATTCAGTCTGCCCGATTATATCCTCTAGTCTACGCGCGCTCCGAAACAGGTTAGTCGCCGTTTAAAACCAAACGAAAGAAAGCACGCCCTGTCCCGCCAGCTCCCCGCCAGGGACACCGATCTGCTAACAGTTTGTAATTAATCAAATGTGGCGCACGATTTCGCGTACAAAACCCATGCACCCCATGCATGCCGCGGCTACCTCGCGCAGCGCGTATCCGCAATCGTAAACAAGCTCGCGTAGCCATTGCGCGTTAAATAAATGGTCGCGCAAAAATCGCACCGAGGGGTTTTACGATTCCAACGGGAATCGCAGGCAGGGTGTATTCTTTCCCCCCTCACTTGTGGACGACGTAAAAAGGGTGTGGTCAGTGGCCGCCACCGGGCGACAAATTCAACGCGCGCCGGCAGGTGTCCCCCGGTGTTGTCCACCACGGGAACGGAAAACGAGACTTGCAAACCCATTGCCAGGGCCAAACGCAATGGCCTCGTGCGGTTGCTGTAAGCGATTCATTAAAAACATTGTACCCGCCGGCGTGGTCGGGTGTTGGTTGTGTTTTTTACATCACCATTTGTGTACCGACCCCATGCAGAACGTTTCGAAGAACAGTGCGCGTACTAAACGCGGGTGCGCCTCCACACACACACACACACACACTCCCGATACGCACACGAATCGATTTATGAAGTGCGTTGTTCGACCAGCACTTGGCGGTATTGATTTGATTAGCGTTTTCACGCGTGGAAACACACCCTTTCGGGGGGGGGGGAAACGATGGGAACGATCGGGCGCGATTCACAAACACAGCCGTTCAAGAGGGCTCCAGGCCCGATGCTGCCCTTTCCCATTAATGCCATTATGTTTTACGAGGCTAACGGGTTGGCTTTAAAAATTTGAATCCCAATGCACCGTGGAACACCCACGTCGATCGATTGTGCCGCGGCTGGAGCCACCGGGCTGAACGGTACGGTGGGAGGGAAAATCAATTAGAATATCAATCGATTTTGGTCGCAATTTCCATCCCAATGCAATCGCTCGCTGGCACGAAACCGATCGTAAGCGACGAACCGGTTAAGCAAAGGAGATAGAGCGATCCTCCCTATACGATGCGCCTGTAATTATTGGCCCTGTTGGGAGGGTAGCTGAAGGACCAAGAAGACCTTCTCTTGCCCTCGGGGAGAAAATGAGGCATAAATAAATGAGTGAGCTCATAACTGCAGGGTTTGTTACTCATTTTGTCATGCAAGAGTTCCATGAAGTCGCTTTGTTGAACCTACAAACACTCAAAGTTCCACAAAAACGAGCTGCAATTAAACCCAATCACCACCAGTAACCCTTTATCGTAACGTTTGACTCTTTGAATTCCCGTGATTACATCACGCCCGGACTCCTTTTCTCACATCCCATTTCTCATGCTGCAAACAACAGCCGACCCCAAACCCCAAGTCCACCATTTAGGCCTTAATTTTCATTACCCAAGTTGTCTGGGCCGCGGCCGAACTGCGATGCACTGCGTTAGGACCAAGAAACCAAAGTCCAAACGGTGCGCACTACCATCAACTATTGATTGCCTCCCAGGACACGGTTGTGGCGGCATGTGGCGGCAAACTTCCGAGATTGCGATCTGCACGACTTTCCACCATCAGTCGGCCGCCCTCGTTACACACCCTAAGACTCGGGCGCGTTAATGATGGGCACGATTCAGTTTGGAGCGAAGTTTGACGCGGTCGACACGGCGATGCAAACGGTGACACATTCGCGCATCGGTGAATCTTCTCATTTGACTACCGTCGAACCGGTCCGACGGAATATCCCGATCGTGCGGGTACAGGGATCAATAAATAAAGCTAACCGTTGCAATCTTTCACGCCTAATGTGAAGCCGATGGAGAGTACCCCGTGTCCCGTTTGTGTGCGTCCTCATGCCACGAGATCTGTATCTAGCGGTGGACTGAAGTGGACTGCATCTTCCGTGACCCGCAGCAACTGGGTATTGGCGGCGCTGTGGACATGCTGACATGGTCCCCCGACTTGGGTCAGCGCATCTGTCGGGTTAATGTGTGTCTGGAAGGTGGTCACGAAGGTGGTCACGAAGGTGGTGGTGATAAATAGCACTTCCTGCCACTTGGCAAGAAGAGTGCAAGTTGGTTTGGGTTCTCCAGTTCGTGAGGTCTCCAAAGAGCTCCAATAGGTCGGTATCGTTGCAGTATCGTATAAGCTGTTGGTGTTGATATCAAGCTGCCCCTCAGGGTGTGATCATGTTCCCGAAGCGACGACGCACGCGTCATTCTACAACCAGCGCGCGAGCACCGGACTGCGAACAGCTTCCTCTCCGATATCAATGGCGAAAGGTCAGGTTCTTTCGCTTCGTGTTCGTTCCGTTTGTGTGCCGGAGTGTCCATTTGTTTGGTTCGTCGGATTGGTTCGTCCGTTTCGGCGCCCGCTTGGTGGGTAATTTAAATTGGCATAGCGTGAAATATCGCACTGTGCTTCTAGTTAACCTTCGACCTCCGGTTGCAACCTGGCAACGGCGGTAACCGCCTGCTTGTGGAGAGCTTGTTAGACGTAGCCCCCGGAGAGGGTCGCACGGGCGGATGAGAACGTGCTGCATGCGGATTTATTTGTTTACCTGTCGCCCGCCGTGGTACATTATGGTCGTGGTCGTCGTGGCAAGTACTTGAGCGAGTTTTAATTCCCTCGCTCGATATGCATCAGAGCTATTATACATGAATAAAAAGTGAATTTCTGTGAGATCTTGTTGTGTAGACCCTTAGAATAGTAAGGTTCCAATGAATCAAAACCAATTTTGAGAAACGACATTTCAGAAACCCTTCTTGGAAGGCTTTTACTACGAAGCCTCTACTTGGTTTAATCTATACCGCTCGATGTCACCATGACCTCCGGCAACGACCCAACCATAGTTCGAGACCTTCCCCCAACAAAAAAAAACGAAAGTTAACATTTCAAACATTTCCGCTCCTACTCCCGCACAATCGAACACACTTTCCATCGGGCCCCAAAATCCACGTGGGTGATGTAATGATGGGTCACACAAAGCCTCCAAAAAGTGACCGAAAAAAAAAACGCAGACCCCATACAGCACCAGACCCCCTCCTTCCGTTGCCCGCCCAGCAAACAAAAAGGGCCCATTACGAAAGCGAACAACAGGCGAAGGATCGCAGACCACCGTCTAGAAGTCGGTGCGAAAGGTATCAGTTATGACATCGCCCGTCAAATGTTCCACCCTTTTACCGAAACAGAACGTCCACCGCACTGCCGAAATTCGAAGGCAAATTATGCACGCCTGCACGCCTGCTGCCTCTGCGTCTGTTTGTATGTTCCGATCATATTCGATCGGTGTGTATCGGCGTACCGTACCCGACATAATTACAACCCCAAACAATCAATTCGATTCAATTAACCTGACACGCGAACATGCCGCTCGTAGCCGCATGGCTGTACACCGCCAACGATACGACAACGGGATCGATGCGAGAAGGCTTCCATTGATCCGTTCGCTCGCCAATAAGTGCTCCCCACGTTCTGTGTCGGCGGGTCGAAAGGTGGCACCGTAATTATTGCATCGACCCCCGAGCGCAGTCAAACATCGGCCACGGGATGGTGGTGTCCTGGCGTCGTCTGCTGACGCGGCAAAAGAAAAGACGCTCATTTTGACGACTCATTCCATATGGGTTCTTTGCAAGAATTGACAGATGACGAAATCACGTCCGGTGTTTTTTCGGCAGGAGGTCTCTCTCTCCCCGGTGCCTTTCGCGGGCAGCCATTGCGTGGGAATTACAAAGCAACGGAGAATACCCCATGTTTGGATAGGTTCGCTCCGGAGGGTATTGTTTTGGGTGGCGAGTTTGCGCTGGCGCTGTTGCTGATTCGATAGGAACCTTGCAAAAAAAAATCATGAAAACATCTTTGTCTGATCGCGACTGAGCCACCAGCTGTGGGGAGCATATCGCACGACGTGTGATGCGTGTGGGATGGATCGAAATATGGCGTTGTTTTTATTTTGGCAGGCGAATTTGGAGTTGCCTTTACGAGTGGATTAACATGTGAAGTGTCTCAGCGCCAATGCAGGAGTCAGTGGTTTTTGTTTGCTGTACAATATTTTGCATAAGTCTGATATGATAATATCACTGATGTATCTTGATTTGACGAAGTTCAAAGCGTATGAGCATTCCCCAATATGGTCTGGTTAGGTTCTAACTCCACAAAGAATAACCTTGAAGATGTTCGGATACTTCAAAAACACTGATTTTAATACAAATACCCAATATTTATCAAAATATTGCGCGGATCTAGCAACAAGTAGCCTAATTTATTGCCTTTTATTGCCTTTATGCACAATGGCAATAGCTCCCGGTGCTTCTCCAAAGCAAAACTAAACCAACAGAAACCGAAAGTACACAACCCACATTTCAGCATCTGTCCTAGTCTTCCAGTCTGCAATTACCTAATGCACACTTGAGCGCTTTCGATTTCAGACCTGCGCAAGGAAGCTCACTTAGCGCCTCTCACTAGCCTTTGCGCTCCAGCATCGTATGGCGCTTGGGGCTGCACAATACTGCACACGTCTCGTAGCGCACAGTCATCTCGGGCACAGTCTGAAAAAGAAACGACCGGGAGAGGTCACGAAGAGCTGCCAGATAGATAGGCAGCATAATAACAATACGAGAAAACCGGCGTAATGATATGTACAATAATAATGGTAATTATAATTGCACTTCTAACAATTTATTTAAACGATTTCGTTTCGTTTCGCTTTGCTAGGGGTCCTGTTGGAAGCCGTCTAGTGCGTTTATGAGAGGCAGTCGGAGTAGTCGCGCACGGACTCTACGGACCTACGGATATTCCCGTACGACATTACACCTACTGAGAAACGGTTAAGCCAGTTTTGCATCCCAGCTGTGTTTACGCGGGCACTGGGCCCAGATTTTGAGGTTGGTCCGATGGTGCTGTTTTTTTTAATTAATACATAAATGATTTCACTGACATGCAGGGTCCCAAGAAGAGAAGGTACTAGAGCGCCACTTCAGGTACGACGAATACGATATGAACGGTAATACCGTTCCAGTAACGCCCCGGTGAGGCAAGTGTCTGGGCACTGGCTGATGCGGGTGGGGGAGAGTCCGTGTTGATCAGGCGCGTCCAGCGTGTCGGAGTCGTTGTTGGCGCTAATAGAAAACCGCCACCTTCCATCGCAACCCACCCAGCATGCCAGCGTTCATCGAATCCAGGCGGACATAACACGGACGTTAAGCCACCGATGCCGACGGGCAAACACACAGGTTCAGGTGAATTTTATGGGGCGTATAGCTCCGGTGCCGTGTTTCGACCCAGCCCTACCACACAAAGTCAGGTGGAATCGTGTACCTAACGGTGTACCACCCCGTGTTCCCTTTCGCTGCTAATGATGCCTAATGTTGCGCTCATTTAATATGGCGTTTGATTGGTTGGCACCGAAAACCCGCGACACCGCGTAGTAACGTGATCGTCAGTGTTTGTCCCGAAGGCATGCATCGCAACACAGCCACACACACACACACACACACACACACACACATACGGCGATTCTCCAGAGTGCATATGTGCATGGCGCAGCCAGTCTACCAGTTGCAGCCAGTTGCTAGTGCTCGCCCGTTTGATTATTGTTATTATTTTTATTAGCTTTTGCACCTATGCTCCACCGACCTTCCTCCAACCGACCGAGAGGGCCGGAGGGCAATATGGCACCCTTAGAGCAATCAAAAAAGGGCAAAGGGGTACGAAGAAGCAGCGGAAAAGGGCCGGCTGGTGGTTGGTTGCGTTTGTCGATAGTGTATTGAGAAATGGTCTGTTGATTAGTGGCGAACTTCAAAAACCAACCCGGTCAACCCGTCCCGCTCGTAACCAGTTGCGAGGGGTGTAGTCTTTATGAGTTTGCTTACTTGTTATACATTTTCTGTGTGTGTGTGTGTGTTCGTTGTCTATGTTGCACACTTTATTTGAATAAATATGGATTGTTTGGAGGTTGTCATTTGGAAGAGGAAAACAAATGGAAGGGCGGTAAGGCACGACTTTTCCAGCCGCCTCGGAACGAATCGGTTCCGCGCACTGTTATTTGGGTTTATTATTTTGATTGAAGTTTGTTAGACTAACTTGTTTATGGGTGCCCCAGGGACAAACAAAAAAAACCCACCGCACAAGGTGGTCGGGTGTTGATAGTGAAGGCGAAACGCATTTGGTTTGAGCTGCCGAATGCAAATGAGCAACCGCGGAGCGGTCTCTTTTATGCTTTTGTGTTTGTGTCAAAGTATTGTTTCAAGTAACGCTCAACGACACCTCAACTGGACGTGCTAGGCTACAGAATCTCATTACAGAGGTGTACTCCAATGTACCCCTTAGCGCACCAAAAATGGTACCCTTCAATTTTGGCAATTTATTATTTTCAATCGCCCAATTACACACCTCACAGTGTATCCGTAATTGGGGCGTTGAGTTAGGGGCAAAGGAAGAACAGAGCACAAGGCAAGATCAGCTAGCTGAACTTCGGAACTCGAAGCGTGATCTAACTCTGCAAGAAGATATCCATGTTCCGAACGTTTCTATTGCGGACAATTGAACTCAATCCTACGGACGGGGTTTCCCATGCAATAAGTCATCGTTTGGAGATGACTGCTGCTGTTACTGCTGCTGTTGCTACCTATTATGACCCTTCACAACAGAAACAGCAGGTACACGAAGGCAATCAACATCCACTTACCGGGCAGACCGAAACCGCGCATGAAATGCATACATCCCGGCACTCGATAAAGTGTAATAAAGTCGTAAATAGTAATGCCTGTTTCACGCTTCGGTTTTCCTGCTCCACCGGCAAGTGGTTTCGATTGCACCGGAGCGCGGCCCAGGCACCGGCACCGAAATAGCAACAGGTGATTTTCCTGCATTATTTTAATGGTTGTAATGAGATAAGAATGCGCTAAATTGCTGACCGAATGGGTGCGCTCGTACACACTGCCACGGCGATCGTATGACCCGAACCCTGAGCGAATCGATCGAGTACCACACGTGTTCCGTAGAATCTCAGAGTTGGTATGTGTTTTTCTCCATTCGCCTTGTGTGTGTGTTGCTTACCCCAAACACGTTTCGATACGTAGTTTATGGTCTACATCTAAGGGTAGTGGCCACCGGTCGTTGGGTCCAGTGTGGCTGCTTGCAGAGCCTACCGAAACAGTTCGGAATGGATGCGAATAATTTTATGCGCCCTTTTGCGGTCGTACCCATAATTGTGGGTTTTCCGTCCCGGTTCAGTGTGTGTGTGGACGGACGCCGGGGGAGGCTCTGATGGACCTGAGCGCCCTGACTGATTGCAAAGGGAGCTTACCGGTTGTGCGCGCACCGGTTGGCAAGCCGTCGTCAGTGTACGCTCGGCAGTGACCCCTTAACTGACCCCTGAGCTGGCCGGTGGAACGGTCCCGGTGCCCGGTGGCACCAGGCCAATTGATATTTTCGTTCAAACGAGCGATCCGTCTCGTGTGGCCTTTCTATGTTGCTTGGGTCGTTTGCAACACATTGAGCGCTTTCGGGGTTACAATGTTGCTTCCGCTAACGGAGTCCGTTTCCCTCTATTCCGATAGCAATTGGAGTAGGTGTGTTCGAATCGTAGGTGATAGCACACCCGGTGTCCTACCTCGGAATGATGGTTCAATTGACCGCTCCAAAACGAGATCCCAGCGTAACTGGATGAGATACACCTAATCTACAGCGCAAGAAAGCAAAGAAAACCCCCCTCCTTATGAACCAATTTCGTATTGTATAAATTCACCTCATAACTCATTGCACAACACAAACTCGCCGGGTTGCTGCGCCAGCCACAAACCTCCAGCCGGCCAGCACACTCATAAATCATCCAAATCAAGAGCAGTGCGAGTGGCAAACGCAGTTGGAATTGTAACTCCACTGGGCAGACCAGTGCAATAGAACAGCGAATCAAAGTCCAAGTGTACGCAGACGTAGTGTGCACATACAGCTTCCAACGTCCCTCCCGGTTGACTCCAGCTGGTAGGGGGAGATGTATTCTCGAGCACCTCCAAATTGCGTCTAGCGGCTGTAGAGTAATTGGCAAAAGAACGTTGCTGCTGCTGCTGCTGCTGCTGCTGGTGCTGACTCACCTGGTTTGTTTTTGTACTTTTTATTGCCTCCGGTCTGCTGCACTTCTGGGTACGGGAGAACTTGAGGGCGCACTGCTCTTTTCTTCTTTTTTGTTTTAGTTTTATCTCCGTCGGTACAAGTGTTTCCCTTTGCGTGGTCTACTACGACGGCTGCACTAGACAACGAACCGAGGAAAGTGACAGCTGAGACACCTAGACACTGAGGTTGTTTATAACGCTGCGGTGCTTTACTCCAAAAAGTTGTAATTACAATTTGTAGTCCCCTTCCCGGCATTGATTAATCGTTTCCTCTCCGCTCTAGTCGTCTCCTCTCCAGTCGTCCAGGGGATGTATCCTGAAATCTCTGGCGAGGTAAGATGCAGACCGTAACCCTTACGCAATCAGCCGTGTCCTTCAGACACGTTCCTCAGATAAAACCGCTGACCATTTGATCGATCGTGTACGGAGGTGTGTGTGTGTGAGGGTGTGTGTAGAGCTCCCCTTGGCAACATACACACACGCATATTATCTTCACGATCACAAAACGATCGATTGCGGTTTCTCCGCAGCGTCCCCGTCCTTCGCACTTAATCTTCGCATACCATTTGTGCGTTGTTATCCTCCAGCCAGACCTCAGCTGCGTGTCTCAATTACTCTCCCTAGTCCGGCGTCCCACGCGTCCCGCCAGCACCTGAAGGCACCAAAAGGTGTCGCTCGAATTGACACTAACCCTGGTAAGTGTTTGCAGTGTCCATTTTGCAAGGGGGAAAAAACGCAGAAGGAAACACCTGAAGCTCGGGAATAATAATTGACCACGCAATCCGATCCACTTCACCACTCCCCAAGCACACTTACACAGTGTCCATTCACAGTGTCCCGGGTGCGGTGACAGTGGTGTTGTACAAATTCCTGGACAAAATGTTTTGCCACGAAAGTTTGCCGCTCTCCACAGGTCCATGCCGGGACACTCCGAAACACCCATACGAATCCCCGGGTCACCCGGTACGCACCTTTCACTCCCGGGGTTTCTATTTCTTGGACCACGCGGTCCAGCCGGCTAGCGCTCGCTTTGTTTCAATATTTTATGTTATCATTAGATACGTTTCACCTCCCTTTTCTTCTTTGCAGAGCAAAAGCCCGTTCGGTGCCGATTCCATGTAAGGGTAAACGTCTATCGAGGCCGGTGAGCTACATCGCACGTTCGCGCGGTTGAGAGTGCAGCAGTGTATTTGCCGAGTCCCGACCGAGTCGTGATAGCGAACCAGCACTCTTTGGCACTGGGCCTGCCGCTTTGTCCCGGTGTAATTAAGAAACGGTTACACATTTCCACAAGAATGAAGTGATAAATTTTGTTACGAAAACGTTTCGCAAAAAACGTATGTGTCGACCGTCGCAGTGCTGCAAAACGATACTTTGAAGCGAATGGAAATCGGTTTTGACGCAGCCGCGAACAAACCTAGAACATTGGGCCCAAATTGAGCCGGAACATCCCGGGCAACACAGTCATCGAACTCGCGCAGACAGATCTGCAAAAGGCCGAGTAAGTCGATCGCTATAAATAGCTGTAATGACATGCTCATAATTATTCCCATTTCAGCTGATAGCGTACCCCCGTACCTCAATAGCCAATTTATCATCGGGATCTTCTATTTACGAGCTCCGGAGAGCTTATTTCCGGAGACACCCTGCAGCGCAAGGTACCTCCGCTGCCAGCTTGCGTACCTATTGCGGCCCAAGCACGTTCAGCAGAGCACTGCACTACTGAACTACCGGATTATAATTTACCGCCATCTTTCCCGGGCTCCGGTTTGTCATTGACCAACCAGCGGGCAGCTGATTATGGCCGATGGTATATGGTTCAAAAGACCCATCCCGTTTATGGAGCGACATCACATTACCGAGGGTTTCCAGAAACTGGATCAAATAGTCCTACCGCACGCGACAAGCATCCCTTATCCACTACCACCCTCCAATGGGCGCTCTTCCAACCGGCGCAAACAAGGTGTAAATTAATCGCACCTCTTCCCATTGCATCACACTCTGGCCGGCGGGTTTGCGCGCACAATCGTGGCGCCGCAGCGAGCTCGCGCGCCCGGGTTTTGCGCTACCAATCCAAGTGTGTGTGCCATACTGCCTGCCCCGAGTTCGAGTTATTAATGGTAGTTTATGGTTCGCATGTTTCGCCCATTTATCACCTGTCTCGTTTGGGAAAAAAACGGGGAGAAGGGTGCCCTAGGAACCGAACAGGAGCGCCCGTTAGTCTCGCACTGGACAATTGCGCCTCAGACAGCACCATTGGGAGAGAGTGTGCGCAAAGACGTCTGAAGGGACCTGTATATTTACCTGAGCAACTTAACCTTCCAAACTGTGGAAGATTACAAAAAGAAACTACACCTCACCCTAACGCTCTTCCTGTCCCGTATGAAGTTGCCCCTCTTCTGTGTCGTGCACTACTGGCCACTACTCTGGAATCGGTAATTTCGAGCGCTCATGATTAATTGACCGCTCGCTAAAGCGCTCACATTAATGTCAATCGAAGCATCACGAGCACGGAACGCCGGGTAACGCCCTGCTGCAATTTGAACCTCCTTTTCAAAGCGTTAGGTGCACAAAACCCGTCCAGCGCCAGATTAAGCATCGTTCGGTGGGTAAAAGTTACACCACTATCGCCTAACCACCATCATTCGGAGCACGCTTGAAGTGCACTTTTTCTGTGTCTGATTGGTGATTTACACGCTCCCACCAGCGAGTGAGAGCGCTGTCCCTCTCCCATGGGAACGCATTACTGGCCCCTGTTTTCCCGCAACCCACAACCAGCCGGCGAACCCTTAATCCAATCGACGGCGCTTAATTCCCTCACCCTTCTCGTTGCGTTATGGGCCCGTGCTCCGGCTGTCTGCTAATGCACTTTACTGGCACCAAAAACACCATTTCCAGCATCCACCAGCGCTTCCCGGTGCGCGAAATGCGCTCTCACGGTTCCGGTATCCTCCGTGCTTCCGGTTGCGTTCTCACATCCTTGAATCAACCGAGTGCATCCCCCTAACAGAAAGATGAGCCATTGTGTAACCCTCACTGTACTCACACACAACAGATCGGCGTGTGATGCGTTTGCGTGAAAAATTATCAATTACGCATCGACGGGGTGACTCGACCCCGGTTCAGGTTCCTTCGGCTGGTCCCATTACCTAGCCAAGTGGACGTGAACGCACCGGCACCGGAACCAAAAAAGTTATAAATCAGACGCGGGTCGCGTGGGCATTAAATTGTGTCCAAATACGCACAGGGGACAGAAGGATTCGCTGCTCTCAGGTCCCGTAACCCCTATCACGCGGGCTGCACCATGCAGGCGGTCACGCGCACTCTCACGCCGGCACAAGTGGCTACACGGAGCGTATGCTACGGCGGCGGTCGATGGAAAATGATGAGTTCTTTTTTTTTTTTCTTTTTTGGCCGTTTCTGTTGTTGTCGTAACGTTACGATGCCTCTTTTTGTTTGGAGTGACACGCAAAGCACGTGCCCCGCTTATGGTGGACCCGGTTGCAGGATATCTTCCCAGCGCAAGCCACTAATCAACGACGATGGATGCGATGTGTGGTACAAAGCACAGGATACCGAGGGGAATGCTTTAATTGTGTTTATTTTTTGTGAGAAAATCCGAAGGGAGTGTTTATCGCCGCACAATACGGTTCCTGTTGCGACTGTGGGTGAAAAATGGGGTTGCTGTTTCTTCACAAATTGGCAATATAAAGCATATGCTTGGCGAGCGTTATTTGCCGATGATGGCTGCGTAAGTAAGGCATCGGGGAATAAGAGTTGCTCAGACGCACACAGAACAAAAGAGATTATTATTGTTTGAATGAGGCAATTGAAGCATTATTTGCGTTTATGGTAATGTCTTAAAATACTCGTAATTCCTTATTCTAATGACTTTTATTATACAATCTAAGTGCTATTACAATGTATTCAAGGCCTCAATGCTCTTGTTAGTTGTACTAAACGTTAGCTTTTAATTCCTTTTTCTAAATCACCGCTCTGTCCAAATCAATTTTGCTCCTGATCTCGATTTAATCTAATTATTTTCATTTCCGCATACATAGTAATGCACTCTTGACAACTCCCCCTTTCTGCGACCAGAATTAAGCCGTCCGTTCGCAGCAGCTCATTTGCATTGAATCGAAAACAAACGGCTTATCGACAGAAAAGTGCTTTCTTTTGCACCAAGCGTGAGCCGTTATTGTTTCCCATGCGCGCGCTCGTTTGATTGTTCCCGCTATCAACAGACCACGACACGGCTTAAGTCACTTTTCTTTGCTCTCCAATGTGTGGGCGGCTAGTTTTTTTTTCTTCCATTTTGCCTATCGCGAAACTAAACGTGACCCTCAGCTGACTATCATCACGGACGGGTCCGTTTTTTGTTTTTTTTTTTTCGGGAGATTATTAGTGTCCCAGCTTCAAACGTATCCTCCCGCCGGGTGTTGGAGTTGAAGGTAACGGCGAGAATGGTGCCCCACGGTGCCCTGCGCTGTCACTGGAAGGTTAGGTTTGTGTCCAATTTTCCGACCCATTTGATACCGACCTTTCGGTGTAACTCTTCATGTGGTAAGCGAGGCAAACCCTCCACCCCACGAGCCGATGGTGCCGCTAATGTGAACAGAAGTACTTTAAGTACATAACAAATGTCGGTCGAGCTTTGTGTAGGTGTCACGGCGACCACCGGCGAGGGACTAGTGTATATACCGAGCGACTCACCGGGAGACCTCACCCGGCGGTGGAACAAGCTTCGCCGTGCCACAGCTCTCCAACCTCCGACATAGATCGATCTGATATTGATCCGATCAGTGTCTGCCGAGATTTCTTACGCGCCAGTGCAAAACCCCAGGTGTAGTGCGGGCCTGGAGCGCTACACTCACTGCCTCACCTCAACTCCACCAAGAATCTTGCTAGCCATGGCTCAACTTCATTAGACCGGCTTGCGCCGCGGTGTTACAACGGGCGAATAATTAAAACACTAACCAGATCCGCCCGGAGTTTGCTGCAAACCACCTAAGAAGTAGTTCTACACAACCCATCCATCTTCCTCACGAAAACCCTTGTAGTCTAGGGTCCGGAACAAGCAGAAACACACACGCGTGCGGGCGCATGAATTCAATTGAAATTAGTCATCGCGGAGTCTGTTTGACTGTTTGACCCGGCAGCCCCCATCCCCCGGGTGGGGAGGTGTCCGGCTGTTTCGTGGCGATGTGGCGTCGCGATTTGATGGAACGGTTTTTTATTTCGCGTCAACTTTAATAGTACGCTCGCTTGGCTGAAGGTGGCTAGCGCATGGTGGCACCCGTCCAGGAAGGTGTTTGTTGAGGTAGGACAAAGGGAGCGTTATGAAATTATGGAATAAGTGTTGGGTCTGGGCAAATCCACCTAAAAGAATGGAGAAGAAATAAATAATTTAGCAAAGCATTGATTTCTGAGTGTCTTGAAGATCCGGAAAGTAAGTGTGTACATTGGGATTTGCATTTGTTGGATATTTGATATCAAAGTTATTATTTTGAAATATTCTATAGCCTTTAAAAGAGCTACGAACAAGATCTTCCAGTTTGATGACTAATCCAACATAAAATTACTTACTTGATCACTTAAACAACTTCCAAACTATTCATTATAGTGCCTCGTATTGATACCCTTTTCTCTGAACTCTGGCAAATGTAACCTCTCCACAACGGCCTGCAATAGATTGTCCAACTAACAAAACATCCATCCCGCCGAGTTGGGTTTTGCGTTTCGGCGTCCTACAGTCACGAACCAGAAGACGGGTAGGCTCGCCTATCGGCAACCGCGGGAGTTGACGATTTTATTTTGTATGCATTTTGTCCCAGACAGTTGCGTGGGTTTATTTATATCTAATAGCTATAATTTCTCGCTCGCTCCCTTCTGCGCGCGGTCGTCATATGTGTCGCCAGCGCCTAGCCCAGGATGTGGGGAGCGCGCGCGCAAGGAAGTCCAGACAATAAGTGGCGATCGCGGGCACCCGCTTGCAGAAGGGGAACAGAGTTGCGACTCCCTGCGCCAAGTGTCGGGAGGGGAAATAGAGATACAATTGAATAAAAATTGCACCAGCATGGCTGCACGCTGCACAAAAAACGTGTGGCGACGCTTGCGACGATGACGCCGTGATCCCGTGTAGAGGAGAATAAAGAATAATAAATACAACACTGCCGGGGGAGAGAGTGTGTGTGTGTGAACGACGACGACGAGGTTACAAACAAGTCTGTTGCTATTGTGGAAACGAACACACCTGAAGGAGATCGGCGCTAGGCGGCGGTAGTCCGTTAAGCCGTAAGCCGTTTGGGGAAGACACCGAAATAAGAAGGCTTCCCGGGTTTGACCTCTCTCGCTTCTTGTAGGCTTCCAATTGGATTTCTGCCACCAGACGGAAGCAGCCAGGTCGCCGAGCTGGTTGCGCCTTCGGGTTAATATGACTTGTTTACATGTGGCGTCGACAACAGCACCGTGAAAGCGCCCGGTGGTACACTGTATGGTACACCCAGTAATAACCATGTTCTGTTCGGCGATGGATGAGTTTGTACTCATCGCCCACAACATCGTGTACGAGTCTATGATTGGAAAAGGGCGAGAGAAAGAAAGGGCACTACAGAAAATCAATCAATAAATCAATGCGCCCGAAATCATTGTTTACAATTATCGCATGTCCAGGAGGAACTGGAGAAACTGCCCCATTGCGGAAGCGACGAACGTGGTTTATTCATTTTATCTTGCTTTCCAGACATTCGTACCGTTGCCAATGTGTGTCCCCCGTTCGGTGAGTTATGGTTCCTTTCAGCCACACTCCTGGCTCCACAGCGAACCAGGCAACGGCCGGTCGCTTTCAATGGAGAAATTAAAACTAATGATACGGCCAATCGTATACGTGGAAATGGCACACGCCGCCTGGTTAATGCTATCCCCAGTGCCCTTTTACCGGGAGTGCTGTTTATTTTCTCCTTACGCCGATAGACGTGCCCGTGTCGCGGTGTCGGTGCGTTTCATATTTGAATGCTACCACGTGCCACAAAATTTCTTCCGCCCGCACAACCAGGCTCCACGGCACGGCCAGATGACGCGACACTTGCAGGTTGACATTTTGCTGCCGCCGAAGATTGGTGGCTCGGTGTGTTTTAACGGGCCGCGACAGAATGCGGGCTGCGGCGATGATGAAATAAATTGGCAAAACGGCACGATCGCCGGCAATCACTTTGCGAGTATTTAACCTCCCTCAACTTCCAAGATTCCAGCTCCCCAAATCGATCCGAGACCGTTTGCTGCTGTTGCTGCAGCAGCATCGTCGCCTTATTACACGTCTTCCGAGTAGGTCACATAAAGAGCCGCGATAGAAAATTAAGTTGTTTGGCAATGCCACAACT
This sequence comes from Anopheles melas, assembly GCA_000473525.2. Lineage (NCBI taxonomy): Eukaryota > Metazoa > Arthropoda > Insecta > Diptera > Culicidae > Anopheles > Anopheles melas. The sequence continues at coordinate 32,653 of AXCO02000323.1, read as the reverse complement.
ACCTCAACACACATGGCTGATGTTTTTTTATGTACAGCACCACCAGCAACCCCCGAAAACATGTTGGAGCAACCCTTACCGATCATCTAATTAACAACGCTCGATCGCGCGGTTCTATTTGGTACCGCAAACGCCACGATCTCTCTGCCACGAGAAACTTTGCCGCATTTATGGTGCCGCCTCGCGTATGAACCTAACGACTGATGTACTATTTTAATTAATAAAGCGATCGTTACACTTTTGTCGAAAGCTTGTAAAAGGGGAAGTGCCCAACACAGCATTGGCGCATGGAACTAGATCAATCTCTGGTTTCGGTACCACCAGGAGGTGGATCTACCCAAACAGTCGTGGCTCGTGCAGAGAGAGAGAGAGAGAGAGAGAAAAAAACAGTCAAGTGAAACAACACGAACCGCACGGTAAGATGTGCTCACGCTAAAATGTTGCACGATGTACGACACACACAAATTAAAATCGCAAAACAAAGCGTCGTGATGATCGATCGCTTCGACTGCACCTTGAAACCTGTCGTTTCGTGTGGGTGACATCAATGGAAACCGTAGCAGCAAGTGACGAACCCTAGCGGTGTTGTCGTTTTTTTTAAGTTGTTGGTATAAAGGGCTCGCGTTGTTTACGATACTTTCCTAATTTTACTACAAGCATAATGGAAAGAGCGTAAGAAAACATCGTCACTCCAAAAGAAACGTAAAGTACACACGAATAAATCGTGATTTCATGGTTGTTTTTCGGTTGTATCTGCACATTCGGCTCCATCCCTATCATTTAGTCTTTAACCTCCTTTATGGGATGATTAACTAGTCGTTCCTGATGCTTCAGCGCACGCTTTTAATACCATCAATTAAAGCAAGTGATTAATGTATGCTGGAGCATCGCCTCTTGCCAGATCTTATTGTTGTCTCTCTGACCTCTTCATTTGCTTGCGAAAGGGAGTGTCCTCCGGCAGGCATTGTGTCCTTTTTCGGAGCCATTTTGTCCACTCCAAACAAAGCATCCTTCATGCTCTCGAACCCCGCCCCGACCGGTGTGGTTTTGCAATCTAAACAACAAATCTCACCCGTCTTCACAAAATCGATCACAGCCTCACGTGGTGCCACGTGTCAGCACAATCAGCAGCTTATCGTCGGCACCGGAAAAGCAATCCGTCACCGCATCAGCAAGCGCGCACGTGAAGACCAGCGTTCAAACCGGAACTGGTGCTGCAAAAACAGGGAGCCGAACATTATGTAAATAGTCTTCTTCAATTGGTCCAACGCGTGAGAAGGGCAATCGGTTTCATCTCTCCGAGCGGCTCTGGACGCCCGAGGAAACCCGGTACACCCGCGGTGGGGGGGGGGGGAGAGCAGTGAGTGAGCTGACCGGCGAGGTCGATCATTTATCAAACGGACAGATCGCGGCCAGGGCACCGCGGCACAACCGGTTGTTTACAATCTTAAATGTTACACATATTATTCGGTTGTCAGCTCCGATTGCGAAAGCGAGGAAGAAATGCGCGTACGAACGTGTACGAGAAGCGCACCGCAGTTTTAAGCGAAACCCGAGGCGGTAATTATTGGCTCGTTCGGAGGTGCTTGCGTTGCGGAGATGCGATTGATGATGTAAATGCTGCCCCAAAATGCTTGTCGATGCCAAGGATAACGCGAAAGGGCGGTGCTCGTTTCATCCGCAGTGCAAAGTGCAGTCCCGAGCATTCCCGATCACAGGATGGATGATGTTGACTTTTGCGGACCGATTGCCGGTGGGATCATCCGTGAACCGTGTGAGGCTACATATCAATTCGTGAAGGACGTACCTTCGTGGCCCTGTGGCCGGAGATCGCTGCATGCGTGAGTAATGTGTCAAAGTCGATGAGAGTGAAATTGCACGGTGCAGGATGGGATGTGTTTTGCGTTGCAGGGCAAATGGTCCCCCCCTTTTATCGGGGTGGAATGGGATGATAAATGGGATAAGGAGAGATATGTCCAAATATTTGCCATTTTAAAGTTGCTTTCTCAGCTTTACGATCCGCATGCTGCACCTCTGAACCTAGAGCCGGAACTTTCGTGAAAAGTATTTCACCAAAAAACACGAAAAGGGGAGCAAACAGTGAAGAAATTCCTTCACCCACGACATTCCAACCGCTTTTGAGGATGGAATTTGCAAAACACTATTGAAAATAAAGGAGTCCATTACCAGCATCAACATAATCGTTTCCATTTTCACTGCATTAAATTGCAAATTTATCGGTTTGAGCTGCCTTTATCAAAATAACCACTGACGCGGTTAACGTTATCTGCCCGGGTGGTTTATCTTTCGGCCATCGGGAGATATTGCCATGCCAAAATTACCATAAAAAGAAACTTCTTTACTACACCCACCTTCAGTTGGATTAATAATTTGACTGCTGTTGGCATTTTGTCCTTATTTTGCTGCTCCACCTACCGTAGCTCTTGCCTTAGGTGCGAGCTGGAGCAACGTATGAACCTTTTTATCTTATTTTAACAAACGTTATCTTTTAGATATGCAGTTCAACTCAACGTTGTTTCCTCGCTGATAATGTTACAAAAAAAAGAAAACCCCCGAAAACCAAAAAATCTCAATCACACTGCCGTTCGTTCGCCGACAGATTTCGGCACCGCACCGAAACGGAAAAGAAACCGTTTTGCTTGCCTGTACCTCAAAACAAAACCCTCAAAAAAGCACCGCAAAACGACAACTGAAACCAATGCAAAAAAGGGGTGGGAGGGGGTGGGGAGAAATAATAAAAAAGAAGTGAACCAGCCACCTCGATATCGATGCGATCGACAACATATTGATTACAGGTTACAGGTGATTATTCAATAACTGATTTATACCGCCAGATAAAGGACTCGATATTCCGATGGTTTGCGCTGTATTTTTTTCTCTTTCTCTTGGCTCTCGCTTACAGAGAGCCGTCATACGCACCAGCCCCGTTTGCGCTGGATGGTTGCACGCCGATGATAAATGGTACGCGAGTGAAAATGTGTGTGGAATTAAGGCACCAACCAATCGCGAACAGATAAAGGCTTCTTCTCTCCCACCAATCAACCCAAAAAGCCCTTTCCGGTACATTTTGGTGTCTGGTCTTTGTTTTCTTATTTTTTCGGCAAAACCCCGAAGGACTGACCGTTACATGCACAAATTTATTATGTTTACGCTTATACGCGCACGGAGGGGCGAACCGCTTATACAACCGCTTCTCGGCGCGCGCGCGGAACGGAGCGAGTGATCGAGCGAGGTGCAATTTTTCTTTCCATACCTACTTAGGCGCATCACTGCCCCGGAGAGCATCCTTCCGTTTTCTTTTGGTTCGCTTTCGTTCACTCTCCTTTTCTCGGCCATTTCGATATCTGCGGTGCGATTTTGGCACCGGCAGCAAGAAGGTTCACCACTTTCTCGGATGTCCCTGATGTCCCTGGTGCAGGGGAAGAAACGCCACGCAAACCGTATCATTTAGCCCGGGCACGGCACGGCACTGGCGTGGCATGGGTACTGCCGGACCCGGTGCAATTGCAATTTATTAATATTTAAAACCGATTTATCATGGCGGAAATTTCTTAATTTTTATCTTGATGTCATAATTAATGTATCGTTTCGGATAATAAAATATTTGCGCTGCGCTCTCCGGTCCGTCCGGATGCCTGGATTCTGGTCCTGGATGGGATGCTCCCAAAACCTGCAATCCTCTATTTCGGTGGGAGCGAACGCTTTATCCTGCCTGGGATAGTGATCTTAAGCTTTGACTTTGCTTGGCTGGCTGGGTAGCGAATAACCAAACAGTGTGTGTCCGATCGCGGCCAAACGTTCGACATTGGCCCGTTGGTGCTGACATTTTGGAACTGATTTAATTAAAAGCGAATTTTACACAGGTAACACTGCTCCAAGAGAGACCTGATCCTGGGAGGGGGAGAAGGGGGTTTATTGAAACGCCCCAATTTCACCGTTCACCGTCTGTATGCTTGCGATCTTTTGGAGATGCCAAAAGGATGGAGAAATTTTCCTGTCGCAAAGCGGTGCGGTTGTTATGGAGTTATCGCGAATTGTGCGTGACTTTCTTCCACGTTCCACTTGTGCCGGTGGCAGGCGGCACAGCCCCGTTTCGCCGGATGGGTTACGCGGAGCGAAGCTCATAAATTTGTTGATCAGTAACGCATGAATTTTGGGTCAGCTGTGTGGACCTAAAAGGCTGCCGCTTCACCACCGCCGCCGCCGTGATAATAACTACATTGTAGTTCGAAGATAGTGGAGAGGATCGGAATGGTTCGTCGTCTACGTCGAACGAGAAAGATCAAGATATTGTAACACAATTTTCAAGATTTAAGTTCCATTTCTTTGATAACAAGTGAAATTTAGGTAAATTGGAATGAGTCATTCTCCACTTCTTGGAACACAAAAACCCAATCTTCAAACTCAATTAGTAGTCAAAGTTTGCAAACCGACGTCACCCAAACCCGACAGACAGACTGACAAGTAACCGCCACCTAAGGGAGCCAAGTTGACAGAGGTTCCTGTGTTTCTACGACTGGCGTTTACAAATCGATTTTCCACCCCGCACCGAGAGGTCTCCCCACTTCGTCGCAAACCGGAGATCATGTCGGACGTAAAAACAACGAACTTACCTAATTACAAGCAAAAACATGGCGCTGCGTCTCGCGGGTCGCGTTCTCTTCCTGATCTCCAAACACCGGCAGGTATCGGCGCGGACCAGCAAATATCGCATTATGTTCTAGCTCTGTCGTTTGTCTTGCAGCAACAAACGTCGTTCCCCTCTCCACCCCACATTACGATCACATTTTCTCTCGGGGCAGCCAAAACGGCACACCACCCGACGGTTTATTGTTGTTTAATAACGTTACCCTTCCCCGTGTCATGTTCCCTGCGCCATACACTGCACCAACTGTGTTCCAATGTCCAAAGCGGCATGCAAAGCAAACATGAGCCGCTTTCCATTCGGCGGCTTTTTCCGTGCCATTGGACAGTTGGACAGGAATGATCGACAGCAAACGCGGGTGGAATGGAGCAGAAGGAAGGGGAAAAAACTTTATGATTATTGCTCCAGTTTTGCGTTGGCTAATATGGTTGGCCCTTCCCAGTCCACCCCAGTGCGCATTGCCACATCTCCCACATTCTCTTTTTCCAGCATCGCGTTCGCTTCCGAAATGTCGGAACAGTCTCAGCGTGTGTGTTTCGTGTGTGCTGCTTGTCACATTAACGTCTACATCCACTTCTGGACGCGGGTGTGCATGCAAAAAACGAAGCTTTTCTGATAACTTGTTCCCGCCTAATCGTTGTTTGCCGCCCGTTGATCGAACATCAATGTCCGTGCGGCAGTTGCGAGACAAGGCGGGACCGACGTTCGGTTTGATGCTGTCCAAAATCCAAAGTTCCAACCTGCTCGGACCCCCAACCCCAACACCTGTACTCAGTGCAGCCAATCCCCGAAAAAAGCGAACCGCAAGCGCACGTCCCGCTGGGGAACGCTGTTGCGTGCCTTCTACCGCAATCCCACCAGGTGGCGCTATCCGCGTGTGCGCAACTGCAAGCGCCAGCGGCACCTACACGCGACACACTCTGTTAGCGTTGGAGCAATAGGAAAACCGTCTCTACGCGAGGCGCGTTTTATTTATTTTTATCTTTGAAATCAAATTAAGATAAAATTAGCCATAAAGTACCTGCCGCCGGCCAGCACACGAACTACGGCTACATTGCTCCCATTTTTCCGGTGTGTCCTTCAGCACGAAATGTTCGCTGGAAAAGGTTAGCAGCGGTGGCGCAGTGGCGCACCAAGCCAACAAATTTCCCGTGTAAAAATCTCAACACACAGACACACGCTGGCGGAACAGGTTCAGGCGGTTCGTATCTTGATGTGCAATCGATTGCTCATGTGGAAGGCTTTTATCGTCGCACGAATCGCATCTATCTTGTTTGGGTGAACCCGGCTGTGCGCAAGGTGGAGGTGGATTTGCGTGCCCCGCCAAACGTACGGCCGGTATCGTTTTCTGTGTGTACCTGTCTTGGACAGTGCGAACCGTCGCGAAGGTTCGTTTGGAAGTTGTCCGACGGTTTTGTGCCAGACCCTCGAAACTGATTCATTTAACTGGAGGTAATTTATGCCAATTGATCCATTTTTAGCAGCGATTAAACGCTAAAGAACGCTGATGGTCGAGACAAACACACGGTAAAACCGAACCGACTAAACAACGATCAGCACCTCATAATAATAAATTGCAATTGTTTGGTTGCTATTTCACAAAATGTCCACACTGCACAGCATTATGTTTCCTGCCGGGGGTTGAACTCAAAACAAAACCCCCGGAACCAGAAATTAATCGACAATAGATTCTAATTGTGCAGCTTGAGTACACTGAGCGAATCGCACACACCGAAAAGCCGACATTTCGCACAGGGTCACCTATCCTATCGGTCGATCAATTTGTTTTGTGATCTGTTTTTTGCCGTTTTTTGTTGCTTTGAGACTCTGGCGATCCCTCCTGGGAGCCTCGCGTGGTCAAGGGTCGCGCGTACGATCATGTCGATCGAACTCTGGAAAGACCTCGCAGTGCAGAAACATCGATACGAAACCGCCATCGGCACCTCTTGTTTTTGCCATCCACGAGCAACACAATCGAAATCGTAAAATCTATATTAGCGTTAATCGGTCAATAATGCCATGTTCTTGGGTTGTGTTTTTGTGCTGGATTTATGTGTTACGAAACCAACCAGCTACATCGGTCCGGGGGAGTGTGTACCAATCGAGCCGGACCAACGTTTGGCAAACGCTGCTGTCCATGCTCAATAGCTGACTCTGCTCTGGTTGCAACAGCGTGGCCGCTACTAATCCTTACATTACTTTCATGTTTCCGTTTCATTTTTTATTTTTTTTTGCTTGTTCCTCTACTACAAGCTTTCCTGCTCCGCTCCCTGAAGTCATTAGTAAGACCTGGGTCGACTTTTCCGCACACCCGTCAGCTGAGAAATGGCCTGTAATTAAGTCATTTTGCAAGCAGCGTACACCGTCATTCGCGTTAGACGTTACTCCCCGTCTGGGAAAAGTTCTCAAGGAAGTAGTGGTGGGACTACAGTCGCATCGTCCCGGGATGATACCATTCTTCCTGCTCCACCGGCTGCACGATGGATCGTGACATAATAATATAAAGACATCAGGCATGATTATCGAACCCGATCGGCCCGATCTTGGTGCTACGGTTTCCAATTGTGCATGAAGCTGATTAGCCCAAGATGCCGATCGTCGAATATCCCAATGCTGCTTCTAAGCACTAGATCACGCCACACTGCCTGCCAGATTCAGGTCATTCTTGCCCCTGCTCGGTACAAACACACGATTCGGAATGGGATACTAATTTGTCACGCCAGGAAAGATGCACCCAGCGAACAAGCCAAACAACCGAGCAATCGAACCACACATTACCCGCGGGAACGTGGGGGCGAACACATTAGTAGTGTAACAGGTCGTTGGAGTGAATGGGAAGTCACGGTCGGAGGCTTACTCCGGCAACCCGGGTTGGCGCCAAATAAATTGTAGTAGAACATTACGCTTGAAAAACATGGGAAACCACTTTCGGTAAGGCACGAAATTGTGATTGTTATTGCAGCAAAACGTGTGTCGGGGACGTTTGTTTCTGTAAAGGCTGCTGTTACTCAACCGAAATTGTGGTGCCCAGACAAACCTGCTACCTTGGATCGTTTACGAAATTCAGAAAGAGTGTGAAAACAGCAACAAATATGGTTAAAATAGGGTGTATAAGAGAAGAGCTCTTATATATCTGTCTCAGACAAGTATTGCCTTGAGTTGGAGAAGTATGGCACAACAAATATCATACAAAGCTTACAGTAGTCACCAAACATCTGTAATACATAGAAAAGATTGAAATTCTTCATGTATCAAGACCTAATCCCAATCACTAATAATAAAACTGACGATCTTCAGTGATAGATTAGTTAATAAGGCGCCTTTTTAACCTACGGTTCATTATCCTTAAAGATAATCAATCAAGTCTCAATAGAGTCATCAGCAGAATAATCGTTTCTCCCTGATTTCACGCGGCTATCTATCCTCACATTCGAGCAGCTAATTTATCCCACGAACAAGTTGTTCAATGTCCAATTAATGTTGAGAACCGACGCAATCCCACGGGACCTTTCAAATCCATTTCCATAAAAAACATACGGATAAATACATCCCTTAACCTCTCGACCATGCTAACATCAGCATTCACAAACCGATTGCTCGTCCTTCTGTGTGACCATCCTGTGGCTTACCGTTTCAACTTTCAAAGTACAGCAAACAACCATTTAACGGCCAACCAACCAGCCAGCCAGCATATGCACTTAACACCCCTTGCTAGAGCTGATGCTCAGAATTCATCCATCTCCAGCCTGAATTTTATCTGTTTCCCACAAAAGCCGAAACAACGCGGCACCACTTTGTTTGCACCCTATTAAGAATCTGAATTAAGAAAAAAACGTACTGCCATTCAAATTCCACCCCACTAAAGGGAGGGTGTATTTAAGCGTGTGTGTGTGTGTGTGCTTTAGCCAATCTCTTCCCACCGGATGGTCCAGTGTGATGGGGTGCGCCAGTCGGTGTACTTTTCCCATCCGCACTGCGTGGCATCATCCGGAAGTGCGCTCGCAAAGCAAGGGATGCGGATGCTCGCGGGATGCATTTTAACGGTTATTTTGGCTTCTCCTAACATCGTCCTCTTTCCCTCTCGTTCCGTTCAACGCCGAAACCCACCCTCCGAAGTGGGACAGATCTGGGCGAGCCGCGACGCGCGACTAAGTGTGCCCGTGTGTGGCTGTGTTTGCTGACGTGCGCACGTTCTTTTCTCCTGTTTTCGGCGGCATCATGCCCGGGCGCACCCTTCCCTTTTCGGAGTGGCAAAGGGAAAGGAACAAAGCACGCAAGGGATGATCGCACGGCTGATTTTTCCCCCATCGCACGGAAGAAGGAGGTACGCCACCACGCTCGCACGCACGCACGCAGCTGGTTATGAATCATCTGGATAAGAGCACACCGGCTTTGTTGTTTTTGGTGTGCGACCGGTGGATGGTTTTTAGGGAAATTCAATATGTTTTCATTCCGTACACTCCCTGTGTGCCTCTCGGCTGCATGTGCACACCACTACCGTGTGCCGGACCGTTTGCCACCTTTCAGAAACAGTTTCCGTCCAATTTAGGGGTTGATTGCCGGAACGTGAGCGGCTTTGGCTGGGCGCAACTGTCGGCAATGGTCGCTTCTGTGTTGACGAGCAATATTTAATTAGGTTCGGTGCAAAGTGGATGAGCGTTACATACACACACACACGCTCTCACACCACTCCCGGTCGGAGAACCTGTTTTTGGCAAGGTGGCCTTGATGTGCTGTAGCCGGCCGCGTGCATATTGCGAACGATTTGTGCCCATCCAAAAGGCTTAGGGGTGGTGCAGGGATTTGATGAGATTAATTCCGATTCCGGCGTTTCCGTTGTGCTGCTGGAACCACCTTCCTGCTGGTGGTTGGCAGGGAAAAGCTAAAAGCCGGAAGCAAGTGGCATTACAATGCCGATGTTTTGGACTGTGATTTTTGCATGGTGAAAATGTAACGGTCGTTTTGGTCGAACAATGCGTAAACGGTTTTAGTGGAGGAGATTGAACGGAAAGCTATAGAACTTCCAGGCATTAATCGAGGGGAAAGATTGTGGGAACTGGAAGCGATAATGGAAGGGTCTAATTCTCTCAAGCGCCACCTGCTCTTGAGCATATAAGCTGTCATTGCAACTCAGTAGTTTCAAGGCCTTTTAGCTATGATACATTTAAAAAAATAATGTTAAGAAATAATACCAACTCACTGAATGGCTCAAGATGGTGTTGCGATAAACAGCTCCAGTCTGTCTCACTTAGTCAACGACTTTGTCACTGAGCATTGGATTAATCACTAGATCTGTAAATCTGTCACCGGCTCTGCTTCGTGCTCGTATTATGCATGCAAATCAACCAAGACGGCAAACAATATTACCACATTATGACTACTGTGCAAGCTGCCGATCTGTTTGAACACAACTGTTAACATTGGACATTGCTCTGGCCAGTCTTTCGTTCGATCAGCTGTTGGATGAGCAAACATCTGGAATATTTCTCATTCAGCTGTTATAACTGACTGGAAGTATAAAAACAGCTAGCAGACATCGTTGTCGATTGATTATAGTGGACGCAAGTATTGTCTAAAGTTGCTTACAATGATCGTGCCAAGAGTGTTGCTATTTATTCTTCTTGAGCTGTTTGTGCAGGTTTGTTATTGTAATATACTGTAATGAGATTTACAAACCATGAAAGTTTCACATATTTTAGGCCTCACAAGCATTCAAAGCATTGGATCCTGAAGAGGCATGGTACGTGTACGAGCGCTGTCATGAAGATCACCTTCCATCAGGACCGAATAGGGAAACTTATCTGAAAACATGGAAATTTTGGAAGCTGGAACCCAACGATGCCGTCACACACTGCTACGTTAAGTGTACGCTGGCAGGTCTGCAAATGTACGACGAAAAGACCAAAACATTTAAGGTAACTTTGACTTCAAATCTTCTTTTCATCAAACTGATACAATTCCATACCTTCCTTCCGATCAGCCCGAAACGGTTCCCGTACAGCATGAAGCTTACAAAGCATTTACCGAGGTCGAATCCAGCAAAGTCAATGAGTTGGAGCAAGCCCTATCCTCGCTCAATGCCGGAAGTGGTAGCTGCGCGGAAGTGTTCAATGCTTACCTCCCCGTGCACAACAAGTATGTCGGTGTTTCCCGGAAAATATATCATGGAACAGTTGACAGTGTAGCTAAAATCTATGCAGCAAAACCAGAAATCAAGAAACAGGAAGAGTCTTTCGTTGCGTACTGCGCGAAGAAGGCTTTGGGTGCAAATGGAAAGGAAGGATATAAGAAGTTACGCGATTATGAGCTCGCTGATAGTGCAGAGTTTAGGAATGCGATGGATTGTGTCTTCCGTGGTTTTCGGTACATTGATGACAGTGGTTTGAAGGTGAGATTTTAACGTTTTGAATTGAAAGATTGCGTACAATGAAGTTGATTCAATTACAGATTGATGAGGTGGTGCGTGACTTCAACCTGATCAATAAGAGTGACCTGGAGCCTGAGGTGCGATCAGTGCTGGCAAGCTGCACCGGAACGCAAGCGTACGATTATTATTCCTGCCTGCTCAATAGCTCTGTGAAGGAAGACTTTAGGAATGCATTCTACTTCCACGAACTACGATCCGCAAACTACGGTTATCTGGCGATGGGAAATGTTTACGAAGGCCCGGAAAAGGTTAAGGAAGAGTTAAAGAAGCTAAGCTATTGAGCCTTAAAGGTTGGCATATTTTTAACAATTGTGAAGTCAATAAAAAGCTTTTAACACACATAAATTTTTGAATCGATTCAATGTAAATGCAAATATATTCATTAAGATAGGGTCTTAAAAAGAATTGAAGTTATGATGTAGAAGAACAAATTGACTATTGAAAGTTTACTTTTATTTGCTTTACAGACATTTTAAAATACATTGAAATTCAACAAAACTTGTTTTTCATAGTATAGATACTAGCCTAATGGTTTGAAAACAAAAGATATACTTTATACTCGCTGTTAGTTACTATCACGATGCACAAGCGATCCCATCTCTATGACATTGCACCACCGTCATAAGACAAGATGTACAATTATGGTAGGTAGCACTCCTTACAGCATTAATTCTACGTGATGTGTTTCGTTCCTATGTTCAATGTTCTTGGATTCTTTTTCACATAATGTCGTATACGCTGAATTTTAAAAACAAATTATTTTAGTACTTTTTACCGACAATTTTGCTCTCTATTAAAAGCTACAACACTTATGTGTCTCATTTTGTAAATCTGTAACCAGCTCTGCTTTGTGTTCCTATTATACATGCAAAACAGGCAAGACAGCAAAAAATGCTCCTACATGGTAGTGGTGGTCTGTTTGCACACAACTGTTTGGACACAACTGTTGTCATTCGGCATTGTTCATTATTTCCCATCGGATGAGCTGCTGGATGTGTAAACATTTAGAACATTTGTAATCCAGCTGTTCTAATTAATTCCAGGGGAAAGATTCTTGGTATAAAAGAGCGAGTTGAGATCCTTGCCGATCAGTTCTAGTGGAAACAGCGAGTATTCTCAAACATTTAAAATGATTGTAGCACCAGTTGTGTTATCAATTTTCCTTCAACTGTTTGTGCAGGTAGGTCTGAGATTTATCCGGTCCAGTTATTTTTTAGCAAATAATGCCTCACTTCTCAGGCAGCACAACCTTGGAAAGCGTTGGATCCTGAACAGGCCTTGTATGTGTACAAGCGCTGCTACGAAGATCATCTTCCTGCTGGATCAAGCCGAGCAACTTACCTAAAATCATGGAACGCTTGGAAGCTGGAACCCAACGATGCCGTCACACACTGCTACGCTAAATGTGTACTGATCGGTCTGCAACTCTATGAGGAAAAGGACAAGGCATTTAAGGTAATTTTGAAGTCGGACATTACCTTTCAAAAAAGACTAAAAATTATTGCTCCGATTAGTCTGAAAGGATCCCCGTTCAGCATGAAGCATACAAAACACTAAATGAAGCCAACTCCAGGGAAGTCACCGAATATCAGCAAGCCCTCGCTTCTGTCAATGCTGGAGATGGTAGCTGCGCTGCGCTGTATAACGCCTATCTCCCGGTGCACAACAAGTTTGTGGATCTTTCCCGTAAATTGTACCACGGTACGGTTGAGGGAGCAGCTAAAATCTATGCCGCAATGCCACAAATCAAGCAGAAAGGCGAGTCCTTCTTTGCATACTGCGCGAAGAAGATATGGGGCGGATACAATAAGAAGGAATGGAAGAGAGGCCGCAACTATGAACTTTCAGGTAGTTCGCAGTTCAAGAAAGTAATCGATTGTATCTTCCGCGGGTTGCGCTATATGGATGACAGTGGTTTGAAGGTGAGTTGTTTTACGACTAGCAATGAGAAGCTGTGTATAGTGAGTGTAATCCAATTGCAGGTTGATGAGGTGGTGCGTGACTTCAACTTGATCAATAAGAGTGACCTGGAGCCTGAGGTGCGATCAGTGCTGGCAAGCTGCACCGGTACGCAAGCGTACGATTATTACTCCTGCCTGCTGAATAGCCCAGTGAAGGAAGATTTCAAGAATGCGTTTGATTTCCACGAACTACGATCTGCTGACTACGCGTTCCTACTACGAGGAAAAGTCTACGAAGGTCCAGAACAGATTAAGGAGGAAATGAAGCATCTAAACACTACTGTCCATTTCTAAAGGAAGTTTAACTTCCATTAGCTGCTGACAATGTGTGTGAAATACAAGATACAATCAGCATAACACAAACAAGGTAGTAAAATTGCTTCATTTGGACCTATTTTTCCCGGAAAAGTTAACATTCCCATTGTTATCTCAATCAAACATCAAACAGTAGCCCGTTTAGGCTCCCACAAGTCTGGAAGAAGCGCGTGCTCTCCATCCCCTTTACCAGTGAGTCAGCTGAAATAAAACACAGTCTAGCTCTAGCACCGTGCTATCAACTGCTCCCTTCAACCCCGGGCGCCACGTGCAACACACGGCCATACGGGGGTAAGAAATTGAAGTCGATTTAATTATCACCACGTCGCGTGCCACCGACACACACCGTTTATGTCTGCGACCACACCCAGCCTCAAACGCGAGGTTATTGGCCGTTGGGCACTTTTTTACACGATAAGCCATCAAAGCAAAAGGTCGCCTTCTGGCGGTCCCAATCACCTTCTTCTGCAGCAACTAGGTGTGGTCATCGTCATGGTCGTCACCTTCTGAGAAAGTGTCGAATTCAATGTTCGACATCGATCAGAGTGTGAAGTCATCCTCAAACAAGACCTCCGCGGGTGGGGTTGCTACCTTTTTCTTTATCCATTTTTTTGCGATATTTGCACACACTCACACACATACATATATCTCCACCACTACGGGGTGCTCCCTCCGGCGGCTCTCGATCAACGCACACGATCTAATTGCGTGCGCACCAATGATAAATATGTGAAGCATAAATTAGCCATATCTACTGGCCCAGTGGGCCGCTACAGGCCGATTTCAAATGTGTCAATTGATTAGCCATGATAGTGACCGCCGCGGGTATTGCCCCTTACCTCTTTCCACCTTACTTCGTTTGCCAGGCTCACCCTTTTCACAAAGCGGGGCTAATCGGAGCTGCTGCTATCTACTGCACGGCTGTCGGTTGGCATACGGCCAGTTCCAGCTCTGGCAGTAGAGGCTATTTAATTAGTAAACAAATATATGACTAACGCGACTACACGCGAGTTGGCATTGCCCGTTCGCGGAGATTATGTCGCTGGCAAATTTGATTTATGATCGCGTTCGTGACCACGCGCTAGCGCCAGCCGGAGTGGTTTGATCGGGCAATTTCATAGGGCCGGTAGTCCTAATGTTGAGCGGATTTTTTATTACTGTCACAAAACGGCAGTTTCTAAGAAAAAATCTATTTACTTCAATGTCTGGAGCTCCAACGTTATCAAAACAAGAAATATATCAACTTCAACCTTGAATGGCTCTCTCTTGCAACTTCCTTTTCCGACTTCTTCAATACCAGACCAGAGGTTTTGCAGAACATTTAAATTTCCCACGACACTCAGCACGACAATACGACATCGACGACAATACTTGCACGGCCACCTCTTAGTTGGGGCCCAACAACTGCACCAAATTCCACCCCAAACTACACGATCAACACGCTTGACACTAATCTGCGGCAGCGGTTGCGACTGCCGTACAACTCAGCAGCTCTTCCCTTTCCAATCCACTCCCAAAAACAAACTTGATCCCGTGATCAGTCGCATTTTGCATAATTGATCATCATAATCGTCATCGAGATCGGTGAAGTCCACCACTCGAGCACGTTTTGTCCACCTAGCTGTGTATCAGGAGAGGACAGAGAGAGAGAGAGAGATAGATAACCAACTGGAAAAGTAGATCAATGCGCTTGGGAACGCCACCGAAATGCTCCATCCCTCACAGACAAGCGGACCTTCGACAGGGGCTGTCAATAGACGTAACCGATACCTAGGAGGTCGTCGTCGTCGTCCGTGCGCATGTGTACTGCTGCCGCCTTTCGACTCATTTCGCCTACAAAAAAAAACACCCCGCGAGACACACATACCGTTCACACCAAGATTAATCGATGCGCAACCGATCGGATGAGCTGGGGCCTGTGGTCCCGGCATCCTGGGAAAGTTTCGCCACAGCCGGCCCCGTGGGGTCGTGGTCGAAATACTTTTTAGTGAGTCGAGTGGAAGGAATTTGATTGGAATATTTCTCGCGATGACAGGTCACGATCTTAATTATATCGATCCTGGGATGGTCCAGGGTTTTTATTCAATGTCTGAGTGGCGATCTGCTCGGTTGGAATACATCGTGCCGAGGTCTCGGGAGGGGAAGAAAACAGTTACTTTCTTATCTAGAACTGAGGCACCCCGAACACAAACGAAAGAACGGTATACCTTTTAATCCTCCCGTGTTCCACCTGACGGTGTTTCATTTTATTTTCTCCAGACACATTGTAAGCAACCTGTCACTGTCGCAGGAACCAGCCAAAACACCACTTCCACGCAGTTGCTTAAATTGGATTAGCAAAGCGTTCGAAGTGTCTCTGTCGAATGCCAATTTTTCACCAACTCTCTGATCACCTGTTCGGAACAAGATCACACACGGCCACACCTCCGTCGATGACTCACTATCGGCGTTCGGTTTTAGCGTTAACTTCTCGGACGAACAAGTGGAACCCGGGCTCTGAGTGTTGTTGTGTTTTTGGTGTCTGCGGATCAGTGTCAATGATCTCGATCGTTTGTCCGTGTAGGATCAGTGTCCCTAGCAAACGGGAACGTCCATTTGCTTCTAATTGATCAATTAGAGCCGTGAGAAAGATGCCTTCAGGGGGCCTTTCAGTTGTCCCGCTTTTGAAGTTACGATAGAACAATGCTACAGATTGGATCGACCGCTTTGTATTTGGGTATTGATAGCCGGTGTTACCGATCTATCCATCAGCTTCAGAAGGGAAGGAGAAAAGCCCCCGAAGGGCCACTTACCAGAGCTCTGTTGGTCCCGGTGTTGCTACAACCAGGAAACCGGTTCCGGATAAAAGCGTTCCCTCGCTACCAGTGAGTCTTATGCTCAGCACACACTATCAGCGTCACCAGCGACGTTCGTGCGCAGGGGAAGTTGGGAAGGCGTGATAAATGGATTACGCGACCGCACCTTCTGGACCTTCTGGGCTGCTGGTGCCTGCGATGCGGCCTACCAGACTGCCAACCGAAAAAGCTCCGAAACTCCCCCAACCTCCGTGCGGTCTGCCAGCGGAGATCCAGTTTCGCAGCCCCAGGACGGCGGGATACGGCACACCACAGCACCCGCAGCTGGACGTCTTCAAAACCCGCGTGTGCGCGCGTACGCGATCCGCCACAGACCATGCACGCACACACACACACACCGGGGGCTGAGTGCCGCCCGGCTACCCTAAACGCTAATTAATTAAAAGCATTTTGATGTCAAGTGATCTTACGCTGCGCTTTCAGGGTGATCATATTGCATCAAGAAGCATGAACCTGGCGGCGGCAGGAAAAAAAACTGAGCAAAAAACGGGGACACAATCGCGCACCAAACGCAGCCTCCCGCGCTCTCTCTCTCTCTCTATCTCTCACTCAATTACACTTTTTGCACTCTTGTTTGTCGTGTGTGTTGGTGTGCCAGTGCCGGCTCTTTCTTCCCTTGGGATGTCCACCCCTCATGGTGTTCTGGGTGACCATTTTCAAGCGGCCCAAGCCGCTGTTGTCATCGTCATCAACCCAGCCCCAGCATCTTCGCCACCGGGACCGGGCATTAAATAACAACCCCGCTATCCCCGGCTCCTCCCATCTGGCGGTGTGAATCCGCGGATGTATGCAGAAAATGTGTAAACAAAATTATCAAAACTGAACTGATTAATGGAGAGAGGCGCTGTGGAGGCTGTGCGACACAGGCTACGGTGCACAGTGTAACGGCGGCGACATTTGGTGTGGTTCGCTCCACGCTCGCTCCCCCCGCCCCCGAAAGGTGACCCCTTGCCGGGAAGGTACGGTTTCAATTTATTAGCTTACTTACCGTCGTACACGAACATGGAGGAGAAGGATGGAGATAGTGTTCACCGATCCAGATTTGGATCAAGGGATGGAGATTATAAATTCGCCCCACCACGCACAAACTACACCACCCAAAACGGTAATCAGACGAGCAAGTGCAGCATGCAGTTTTCTTCGTGTTTTGTATGTTCACCAACTCGGGGAAAGAAAAGGCAGTGCGAAAAAAGTACCACAGAAGCGATGCATATCACGCGCGTAAGTGCTTTAATTGTGATTTAAATGATATCGTACAAGATTTGCGACAGAGGTAGCATGGTATAAATTGTGACAATCTTTTTGCTGTTCTTTCCAGCGACATCCAGCGGATGAGTTATGGTCAGAATAATAACCTAAGTGTTCTCACGTGAGACACGACTGTTATTAAGCTATCGTTTGGTGCCAGAACGGGGCGCAAATGCGAGCCTGCTCTTCATATGGATATTCAAAACATTGGATATTTAGTGCTTAGTATTCAAGTACATCAAAATGTTGTAATTGTCACCAAAAAATATGAAACTTCACAAAATGTCTCAGCTCTTCTTGAGGATTAACATCACACACAAATCCCAAATAATCTCTCCAAACTCTCAAGTCTCCAGAATCAATTACATTAGCCACTACCATTCCTACATTACGTCGTTTACCCTCTTTCGACCCAATTTCAACCAAAGCCTTTTAAAACGCAACTTCTTCTTGGCAACGTTTTGCTTCGTTTACTTACCTTTTTTCCACCAACATCCCCTAGACGCTATACTGTCTGGCTGTTTGAGAGATTAGGCTCTTCTTTTTCTCGTTGTTGTGCCAACAAACTTCACCCAAAAACCCAACCCATCCCGCTTATCAATCCTTCACCTTCGGTCACCGCAAACTTTGGCAAATCATGTCAACAACATACGAGCGGGGCGCGCGCGCGAGCACACACACAGAAGGCCGATCCATATCGTGGGACCAGAACACTGGAAAGTACACAGATAGACACTGATAGATACAGGCATAAATCAAACCTAAACTAGGCCACTATTCTGCCACTCGATTGTGATAAATGATGTGCCCGCTTGATGGCGCACGCGCACTGACAGTGATTTGTGTTGTGTGATAAGAAAGCACTGGTTTTGTGGTGATTAAGATAATGGAACAGTTTTTTGTTGCGGTTTTTTTAATTAAATTTTACTTTAGAAGATCAAACTTTTATTTTCGTTTCCTTTCACAACTAACAGTGCCAATCCCCCATTTCATCGTATCCACCTTAAGGTGTGTCCCGGTCGCGTACATCGCGATGCACCCCGATGTCAGGGTATGCAAATAACTCGCCAAACAGTAATCCTGTCCCCGCAAAGTATGTGTAAGTGCACTTTTTTTTCTGCCTCACTCTCTGCCAACATCGCATATTTACTCACCGGTCGGTTTTGCTCCTAAACGCGCACACCGCGCACTAACCAAACACCGGGAGGTCAATTGCGTTTCACGTGTGGTGCGCGATGCATTTCATTTTTTCTAACTGATTTGTTCCTCGCTCCGCCCCTTTCTGTTGCACTCTCGGCTTGGCGGCGGTGCAGTGGTTTTATTTAATTTTATAACTCCCAGACGGAACACGGTGTGACAGACTGGCAGGAGGCTTCTTTTTTTGTCGCCGCGGCACAGCAAACATTAGGCTAACTGAGGCGCGAAATGAATGGCGTCGGTTGTTTGGTAGCTTGGTTTAGATAAAAACCGCCCGACAACCAGTGTGCAACCAGTGTTACGAAATCGAACCAGCCACCGTCCACCGGCCGAAAGCCCCCATGCTGGCTCGGGGAACCCACAGGATGCTCGGGACGACACGATCCACCCCGTCATAGGTGTTCTCGATGTGTTCATCTTGGCAAGTTAATTCGTTCGCCATCATACAAGTCACACAGAGGGCGAGATGAACAACTTCAGCCCTCTGAATGTCCCCGTAGTACAACACATTTCACCCCATCCCGCTGTGCGCGGTTCGGTTGAAGCACATTTTCTCCCATGAGGGTTGATGTTTGATCGGCACTGGAACGTTCGAAGCACTGCGATGCAGGAAGCATACGTTTGATTTCTTTATTTCTGTTTAATTTCCCACGACAAGGGCACAACATACTTTTATTGATTATGTATTTGTCTGTGTATGTCTGTTGGGGTGGATTCTATTAATATGTTTGTGTGGGTTTATGGAAAAACAAAAAGGGAATAGGGAATGATGATCAAACTATGTATAGAAGGGAATAAACAGTTTGTAAATGAGTTTTGATGAATTGAACATTGGAATGATTTTATTTATTGCCCAGCAGGAATAGGCTGTTTTGTGAATGAAACATTATGCAATTTTCTAAAGTAAAGTAAAGCAACACAATTAAATGTTATGTATCAATAATTAATTTGAAAAGTGCTTGTCCACAATATACCATTATGAAAATGGTGATCGCCTTTTTTGCATTTTCTATAATTTTATAGCCCGTTAACCTTCATCATCCTGCCAACCTACAGCAAGTGTGTTCCATAGATCCCTATTTCCATTAAGACGTAACTATTGATTAGCTTGATCATCCGCACACACAGCAAAAAATGATCCACAAAATATCCCTGCTCAAACGCTTGTGATAATTCAATTTAACCCAACAGACGACCCTTTTCACCCTGATTATTCAGCACAAGATCCCCATCAAAACATGCTCTCCCCAAACACACACATGCACCGACAGCGTCCAGAGCCGTCAATCATACGTCACCGAAGAAAGTGAATCTGTTGGATACCTTTTGTACGCGTTTCGGAGACGCCACCGAACCAAAACTAAAGGACCACTCACAACATTATTGAAAAATTAAACACAACACGCTTCGTTGCGATCGTTGTCTATGGGGCACACCACTGGGTAATCGGTTCGGCACGACCACGATCGGGCTACTTTCTTCGCCAACTGATCAAGCTGCTTACTAACAACAACAACAAAAAACGACCAACTTTCAATCGAATAATCGCTTCACCGTCCACATGGAGAGGCGTTGTTTTTTTTTTAATTATCATCACACCATGAGGCAAACCCAATCGGTGCGCCAATTTCCCACGGGTATCACGTGGAAAGGATTGGCAAAAAAACAGACAAACCCTAGCCTTCCGATCCTTTACGCGGTGCTGGTCGATTCCGATTTCGTCGGTGAGAAACCCGACACACCGGGCAAAGGTGCTGCAACTCAATGGGGTAGGAAAAGCTATGCTTTTTTTAGGTTTTGTTTTGGGTGGGCATAAGGCTTGGATGGGTGCAAACGATGACGCGTCGCGGCGCCTGAGATCGTGAGAGTGTAGCCTCGCACGGGAGGGATATCGGCGAGCGTGACCCGCGTCCGGTACACGATTGCGGGCGGCGAAATGGTGCACAATCGTACCAGGGACCTGTGATAAAATAAATTTTTCACACTACCGGTACGTGCGGTTTGGTGTTTGAAGCGTAAGCGCTACAAAAGCACTGACCGTTGTGCATTAAAAAAAAAGGAATTATGGAACAATCACAACCCCTAAACGGACGTACAGTGGCTATCGCTGCTCTTACGATCACTGTCCCCCGCTAAACGTTGCAGTTTATCGCGAGTTTAATGCAAAATTCCTAACACACTCAGTATCCAATCTGACTCGTGCTGGTGCAGTTCAGTTTCTGCAGTGATGCAGCTCACGCCACGCTCAGTGCATCTGGTGCATCTGCTACTTGCTGCCACCACGCTGATAAGCCCATCGTGGGGCACTCATCAGAGCCAGCAGCTCGCTGTACAAGCATTATCACCGGATGACACACTGTTTGCTCACTTGCGATGCTTCGAACTGTTTGCCAGCGGGCAACAATCCCGTGATCGTGGTGCTGATGCTGCCGATTGGTTGGGCGGTAACCGGGAGCGCTATCTGCATCGGGTCGAACGAACGCCAGCGTTTGTGAAGTGTGTTTTGGGTCGGATGCATTTTTATGACTCGTCAGAAAGGCGCTTCAATGTGAGCAGTTTATTGAAAACTTGTGTTCGAATTAATTAAGTATGCTAACTGGTAAGTAGATAAATTTTCGGTTTCATATTTGTAGGTAAACATTTTGGGAACGCAGTACAATGCGTACAAACAATGGATGACACTGAGCGAGGAAGATGTCGACGACTTCATACACGAAGTGAACAATGTTGGAGCGCTAAACAGCTCGAATGATGAAAAAGTGTACGACGCCCTTAAGCTGCTGTTTACCAATCACTCATCTTCATTCTTTCAACTCTTTCTGCGCGATCCAACGGTGCTTCAGAATATGTATGACGATGAGGTATCACTTGCAATGCTAACTTCTCTCCAAACAAAGGGTATCATCCTTTTCGACAGTCACTTTCAGTTCGCAAACCAAACCAAACGGTGGTCCAGTTTTGTGAGCTCCAAATGGCAGCAGAACTGTGGGACGACATTTGTCTTATACGAGCGTACCAGATAAGCAACCATACGGAGGCAATGGAAAGGCATATCGCTTGCATATTCCGAGGATTTCAATATCTCGATGCAATTAGTTCAATTGATGTAAGAAAATGGCTTGTGAATTATATTCCGAGCATTATATTATTCTCAATTTTAGGTCAAAGAAATCGCCAGAGATTATGAGCTGACAGGAACATTAGATGAAGCTTCCAAGAATTCCATTGAAGAGTGTGCCAGAAATGCTTCCGAAAAGGATGACATCCCCAAGCGGAGTCTTGCCATGTACAGCTGTCTACTGGACGGCTCCCACAGTGAAGTGTTCAAGAAGGCTTTCGATTTCCGTGAAGTACGCTCCGGCAATCTAACCTTCCTCGTGCAGAACCTCCCATACGATCGGGATCAAGTGAGGCAGCAAATACTGGCACTGGACAAGGAACATTGCAATGAGCAGCAGCCACTTGCTGGTAGGTTTATCGAGGATTAAAAGCACTCAAATCAACACAAACTCCTCGCAGAGCTGTCATCCTTGACAAATCGCTCAAACAAAGACGAACGCTGTAACGTCTCTTCCCGATTTCCAAACCCTCTCTTGCGATGCTTACGATGACTGATGATGTGTAAAAAATTTATTGTGCGGCCTGCTCCATCAAAACTGATACTACGGCGCGACCTTGAATGGTCGCATTACTCTACCCTGGCTATCGTACTGCTTTGGGACACGCACGACACTGTGGGCGGATGGTAACGAGTTGCACCATCGTTAAATGGAACCGTCGTCCCGGGACCTGACGCGACACACACACATACACAGGTTGCTGGTTTTATTATCGACCATATTATTGCTTACCATCCCTCTGCGCCGTAGCGATACAGACTCTTTCCCCCACTCACCCGAAGGTGCAAATAAACCATAAAACTCAATTTTCAATTAAAAAATAAATAGATACAAACTCTCGCAGTTCACGGCGGCTTTGTGCCCATGCGGGACACCGTTCTTGTGGTGCGGGCAACCTGGCGGACTGTGGTAATTAAGTGCGAAGAATTGATTTTTATGACAAACGATTAAAACTGGACAAGCTGGCTGGCTGTGCAGTCTGCAAAGTCTCAGCCTGCTAGTAACAATGCTCCTACGGCTACGGTGCGGCTCCTAGGCGTACAAGGAAACGGAACGTTTCTGGAGCGTAGCGCACCTGAAGCTGCTGCGTGCGAATTAAGATAGAATGCAGAATGCTGCCCAGTGAAGTCATTTATTTCGTTGCACCGTTGAAATTGGCGCCTGCGCTGGTGATCACCAGAAGGCTAAGTGGTCGAGCGAGGCCTAGCAAGGCAGCTACTGCGATAACCACAGAGCCATGGCTCAAGCGAACACTGCTCCAACCACTATTTTTCAATTAAAATAAAGAAAAGCTCCAACACTTCCCATTCTCTGTTGCGTGGGCTTTTTCTTCTGCTCGACCGTACGGTACTGGCGTAAGAAGGAGAACAAGTGATCGAGCGCATCGAGCCAGCACAGCACACCTACGAAAATAGATTATTTATATATTTATTCGCCATCAGCGGGGCCCAGCCTCCGGGTGCGGCTAGCAAAGGAAGAGGATGGAAACGGATTAAAAGAAAACAGGAGACCCAATGTTCCCAAGAGTGACATTTAATTGAACCTATAAAATGCCAACGTGTGTTAAGACTATTACGCCCTAAGCTGACACCTGCTATACTTTGCAGGAGTCTTTGAGCGGACGTTACTAACCGCTTAGAACCTTAACGAGCTAAGGAATCTTCTGCCACAAGAACTATTCACATTCGCACAGCACAGTGATGCGTCCGAATTTCACCATTTTATTAGCACCGTAACTGACTGTTCAACTCGCGCATCATTTGCTGCACTTTGGAGCGATCGAACCGTTCACCTTCGGGCCATTTCGATGCCACTCGCAGCTCCTGCAGCTCAACAGCATCTCGGAAGTTTTGGGCCGACTCGGTCCGAAGCATGCATGAGAAGAAGGAGCCGGAGCGTTCGGTACCGGGCAGCTTCTTTGCCTTCGACAGACAAACGTCCACAGCGTCGGTGTAAACACCATCGTGTGTTTCTACTGCATCCAGTGCTGCTAGAACGTTTGATCTCTGGAGGCAAACATGAAGAAGGTAGTATGTAAGGTGTTGTCTTTGTTGATATACTTCCTACAAACGCATACCTGAATTGATCCACTCTCGTCAGCAAAGCCTAATGCATTCATAAAACACTGTACATATCGATCAGCCTCGACTCCCTTCGTTACTCGATACTGGCGCACGTCACAGACCGTGTTTCGAGCTGACTCCGAAACATGCCTCACACAATCGCTCACTGCCTGTGCTGGAACGATGATCAAGGGGCAAATTAATGCTATCACCACAAAGTACCTCCTGAACCACTCCATGATGACAGCGTGTAACGTCCTATTTCTATGAAGATCGAACTGCCACTGAGGGTATGGTCGTGCGATCGCAGTAAGACAATGCCATGGAAATCATAGGCCAGAGATGAGAAGAAATGATAAGGCAAGTACCTTGTCACATTAACGATTGTCAACCAAACAAACAGCACTATGTTTGTGCAGCTTGGGTGGAAAGTAATGATCACACTTGATCACTTGTGCAAACAGAAATGGAGTTTAAACAAAATCGTTGTTGTTTGATCGGGTTGCTCACGAGCCAATGAACCATTTACCATACTCTCAACCAACTCAACTCATTCATGCTGTTCAAACTATTCCGGTTGTATTACATTCCTTTGATCGCTACATCTGTTTTCAATTCAATTTCAGCAGTTTAATGCCTTATCATAATCCTTCATGATTTGCACAAACTCTGCAGTGTACCGTTGATGTTGCGGCACTTTACCGGCCTGTTTCAATTCCAGCAGATCGAACACCTTCTTGAACGTGCGTCCGGTGGTTGATTTAAGCAGACACTTGTAGAACACGTGAGCACGCTCGCTTGTCGGGACTTGTACGCATTCGCCAATACACTTCTCAAGATTCACATCGTGCCTTTTGTCCAGCTCGATAATGTTCAATGGATCGTACAGCTTATGGTACTGGTAATACAACATAATTATAATTAATTTATAATCGATTGATACAAAATAAATATAAAAAATCGAGGAAAACTTACATCTCCACGACCATCCTCATAGACAAAGTCGAGTGCTCGCATCACGCAATGAATGTGCTTGTCCATCTCCGGTCCTTCGATGATCTCGTACCGCCGGATCTCGCACAGTCTACTCTTCAGCGACGGTGGCAGCTTATTCTCACAATCTTGCACAGTTTCACTCTACGGGAAAATAATTGTATTTGTAATTTCTAATAAAGACTTCCTTCATGATCCATTACCTGCACGAGTGCTAATAAGCACGCTGCGAGAAAATAGCTGATAATCACTTGCCGTATCATGATGTCACCCCTTGATCTTCAGGATTCTAGTGTAACTGATAGGTATTAATTTATGCTTATATATTCTAGTATCTTGTTTACCCATTGACAATCGGAATGGAAAACCACTTGCTTTGTATCAATATTGAATTTATCTTGTAATATTTGCAGACGTGAGCAAATGTGTCGTTAATATATAAAAAAATATGATATATTGAAGTGCAACAGCTGTTCTAATCATTAGTGTAAGAAAGCTGTTTTCTAAACGCCATTTATTTGTAATATTCTTTAAACACCTAAGAATTAAAACTAACACCAGAAAGCACTGTTTTCTGGTTGTCTGTGACTTAAATTTTTATTCTTTTTCATTTTATGGAATCTATTATACACTCGAAGGTTTAATATGTCACAGTAAAAAGAAGTTGAGTACAGATTTTATGAAGCCAGCTAGCTTAATAATATAAGGAAAAACCTCAAATGCTTTCAAAAAACCTTTTTTGTCTATTTGGCGTAGCGACCTATGCGGTCTATGTAAGCATTTGAGACATATTGTTAATTATCACACAGCTCAAAACACAATTTTTGCTACGAAGGGCTGTCCATATGAGGTTTGAACCCACGGCGGGCATGTTGTTATGTCGAGCGAGTTGACAGCTGTACCATAAGACAGTCGAATGCACATTAACTTGAATGATCCGACATAGGTTGTTTATATGGTGTTAAACGCGATCGATGAAGTGAACGAAATAGACATTTAGGCAATGAAGATGAGAGTTGTACTATTAATCTTGCAGGAGCAAACATATGAATCAGTCCAGGCATCTTGATATGATTCAAGTTCTATCTTGTAGAACCCAACAAATTGCGTAATCTGGCAACTCCATAGCTAACGATATTCTTTCAAGAAATCAAATGTCACAATCTTTCTTATCCACTGACCCTCAATTCCCAAAGTGACGCGCAACATAACACACAAAAAGTCCATAATCTGTTTTGCTTGCTCTATAGATTATTTGTATTGCATGATTGTTCCTTTTGCTTTAAACATGTTCTACCAATCTTCTAGCACAAACCATCATCGATTTCCTTGATCAACGCTGCCACACGGTTCATATCGAACGGATCGCTCGTCTGCATCTTGCCAGCCTTCAGTAGCTCGTTGTAGTCGACCGCATTCTTAAACCCAGCCAATGAGCTCGTACCCAAAAAGCACGTGTAGAAGGTGTTGGCTTTCTTGTCACTGCCCGAAGTCGATGCTTCCGTCACACACTTCTTCATGTTGGCCGCATGATTGACGCCACTGTCGACGCGCTGCAGCAAATCTAGCAGAACGCTTTCCTGCAACAATAGTAAAATAGTGATTCCATTAGTCTATTTTCTCTCTAAAATGTGTACTTCAAATGATCTAACCTTAACTTCTCCATTTCCATCCACAAATCCAACCACCTCCAGGACGCACTGCATGTGCTTGTCCATGTCATCGCTGCTAACGGGCGTGTACTGGCGTAGCTCGCAAACACGATCCTTCAACGAATCGCCAATGTTTTTCTCGCACTCCTCCACCGTTGACTCCTTTCGGGCCTGTAACAAGAAGCGATTAAATGATACTAGATTCCTCAGAGTGGTCATCAGTAACATTCTATTCTAAGTACGATTACTTGACCCAAAGAGATCAAACACCAGACCAGTCCAACGCTCAGTAGTAGATTCTTGAACATGATTATTCGACTTTAAGTTACTATTTGAACGAATAGGTTAGAGATGCTGTCTTTTATACTGCGAATAACCCCAACATCAAGATAATCTGATGATCCCATGAACAGTTGTATTTGAACAATGCGTTATACAAGTATGCTTGAGGCTGATTGGCATTGTTTAAGCAGCTTTATTATAAAAAAACACACAATTGCAACACAAAATCAAACAGCAGTTTGCACACTTTATTTTATGCAATTTTCTAGAACACCAGAACAGCACAGATCAGCTTATAACAGCTGCTAGCAAATGAGTCATCAGAACCGTCTATGCAGCAGCGATCTACCATTAATCGTAGCATATCATTTATCTTCATTAGGCTAGTCGTATACATGTTTGGCTAACCAATATTTACTCTCAATAATTCGAACAAACTTTTTGACGTCCCTCCGTTGGGGAATACCCTTGATTTTCGTAAATTGAACAAATTCTTGGAAATCCAGCGATCCAAAATCGAACTATTTGGATAATCCGTTAGTTACTTGATGTTGATTTCTTTTCCCGACAATAATCAAACCCATTTTACGCATTTTGAATAATATTCCGCTTTATTTATCACATATTTATTGTTGAGGTTCCCTTTCCAAAATGATCGTTTGTAATCTTATCAATCTGCAGTCCAGTACAAACATAAGATTTTGCATATAACAAACACCTGCTCGAGGTATGAAAATGAAAGCCAAATTAAGGGCTGACTCATGAAAATGAAAGTACAACGAAATAAAGATAAAGATAAAGTCTCTTCAAGATGCATTGTTTCTTTAAGATTTGACGACATTTAGACTGTCCCGTCATATTCCACATTTTTTATGTCTCTTCAAGATGAATACCTCCCTAAAGCAAATATTCTCTAAGTTGCATATGCAATTTGGCAGCCTTAATTCTCTAAGATGAGTTTTGAAAGACAGTTCACATAAATATTGGTCCAACACAGAACGTTATTTAATGTTGAACGTTATTATTCAATATATTGTGCTTTATTCAAATCATAAACAAATCAATCAGTTACACAGCCCATCATCAATTTGCTTCATCAATGCTGACACCTGGTCAGCGTTGAAGGTCGTTCCCATTTCCAGCTTTCCAGCGCGCAGCAGCTCCACGTAGTCAACCGCGTACTTGAAAGCCTGTGCCGAGCTCGTACCCAAAAAGCACGTGTAAAAGGTGTTTGCTTTGCTAGAAGTATCCACCTTCTCTGCTTCGGCGTTACACTTTTTCATACTGCCAGAGTGGTCCCCATCAGGATCAACCATTTTCAGCACACCAAGAAGCTCCTGGAACTAAATTGAGCAAAAAAAATGGAACACATTTGTTGAAACTGCCTTTGGTGGGGAAAGATTACTAAGATACGCACCACAAGTTCCCCGTTATCTTCCACAAAGCCCAGCACTTCCAGTACGCACTGCATGTGACTGTCCATATCTTTCCCTTCCACCGGTTTGTACTGACGAAGCTCACAGACGCGTCCTTTCAGCGATGCGGGGATGTTCCGTTCGCATTCTTCAACCGTTTCCTCTTGTCTGGCCTAAAGGAAAAGCTGCATAATTAGTTTGAATTTATTGGAAAACCCTTCGTTGGACTTACCTGCCCCAAGGAAAACAGACACCATACTAGCATGGCACAAGGTAACAGCTTTCCAAACATGATTCGTTTCAAGAGTGACTACTACTTCGCTACTACGGGTGATTACTAACCGATTGAGGTATTTTATACCTCCACAAAGATCAAGCGCACAATGACATAAACAGCTGGTGCTAACTAAATAAAATGAAACATCAAACATTGCCAAGACGACAAACTAGTTAACAGATATCTTATTATTATGTTTGCCATTAAAGCCGACGTGTTCATGCAAACATTGTGTAGATATTATAGAACATGCTCTATTCTAGCATGAGAATAATAAAGCGGTTTCGGATGAAACAAAAAACTATCTTCGTTTGGTCCTTCGTTAGATCGCTTATATAGTATGTCGTATGTAGGACCAGTAGCTGCAATTATTATTAGAGCATAACTAACAATCATATTGCATCATTCAATTCAAAGAACATGATCATGATCATTTCACGCTTCCAATCATGTGATAATGCTTTGAACTACTTAGATCCACTTGTTTCTAATTCTTGCTTGATTGTGATCTTGATGATCGGAAAAATACAATAACTGATTTACCGTAATACGCAAGTCACAGTTTATCACAACTTTAATAAACTGCGAGATAATTAAACTGTTCGGTAATCTTATCTAAAATAACACCATCAACGTAATCCCAGAAATTACAATGCATCAATATGACAATAGCTTTATTAAGTTTTCATTACATATCCATCGTAGGTCCTTCCTTTAGTTGCAAATCTTGTCATCGATTTTCTTCATCAGCTTATCCACAACCGAAGAGTACTGTGACAAGGCTGGCAGTTTGTTCGCCTTCACCAGCTCCACCGTGTCGAACACCTTCTTGAACGCCTCGCCGGACGTGGACTCCACCAAACACTTGTAGTAAGCATTGGCACGTTTTCCAACCGGCAGGTGCTGCGTTTGTCCGCCACAAGTTTCCAGATTGAAGTCATGCTTCCGGTCCTTCTCGATCGCGTTCAGCGGTTTGATCAGTTTGTGGTACTGCGAAGCAAGTAATTAGAACAGAGGCAGCTAGTTCGAAATGTCAGCTAAAGACAATGCATTCAACGCTGCTTACATCACCCCTTCCATCTGGCCGAACGAATTCGAGCGCCTTCATAACGCAATCCATATGCTTGTCCATATCGGGAGTGTCGAGCAGTTTGTACTTGCGAATCTCGCACAGCTGGCTCTTGAGTGAGGCTGGCATTTTATTCTCGCACTTCTTAACCGTGTTAGCCTACAACGGAAGGGGAAGATGGTAATTGGATTTTGGGAGGATTATATGGTTAATGGTTGTTCGAATGGACATTACCTGCGCGATCACGAACAGTCCACACGCTAGCAGCGACACAAGGTGCAGCTTGTTGAACATTTTATATTCACTGTTTTATTACAGTTGCAGCTTAAACGACTTCCGATTCAGTTGATCGTATTTTGATTGACTTAGTGCTTTAGAGCTCTTATTTTATAGAGCTCAGTGCTGCTGTTTGCTGATAGCAGATGATGTTTGATTTGAGCCAATGTTTACCAGCTACCTTGTGAGTATTTGAACAGTTTTGTTAGATTTAACTCCTCATTCTTGTTGCACAAGATCTATTCACCTATCCGTCAGTTTCACCATGTCTCTTGCTGCGCTCTGCCACACAATTTGCCATATTCTTGTTCTGTTTCGTGCTGTCGTTGTGCTGTACTACGGAATCTGTACGTCACAATCGGATTAAATAAACTGACCCGGATTATCTACCTATCCTTTTCTTCTCTACAGATCGTAATGGGCAAAACCCCAGCCCCGATCAACGCAGACTCCCATTAAGCGAACGAGAGTGTCGATGAGCTGTAAATGACTATCGATACGACATAAATGCAGACGCGCTATAAAACATCAGCCTAAAAAACCGCACCTTGTAGGCAAAAGGCCCCCGAAGGCACACATAAAACCGGGATCCCAAAGCCCGCGTAGTAGGGATTATGTTACACATACGCTTGCACACAGAGGGTCCCAAAATGTCAAAGTTACACGCGTGTGTCTCCGTGGTGCTATCTCCGTGACCAACTTCCCAGCGAAAAATCAACCCCCAGCAAGTGAATTGAAAAAAAGGGAAAACTGAGCCGCTTCAACAAAACAAGTGCTGCGATGGGTCGGTGGCTGCCCTTTTTCTCCGTACCCAAATGCACCTTTAGCTGCTGGACAATGGCTAATTTATTTCAACCTAAACGCTCTGCTCTGCTCGTAAATTTGTTTAATAGAGTTAATTAAGGTGAAATAAAATATTAGTTAATTTCAGCTCTAGCACCGCTTCGACCACCAATTCGTGTGCGATAAATTAGCGATTTTTATGTGATCTCCCACTCCCCAAAAAAACGCATTGCCACAGATTAGGCCTGGCACGATGAAACACAAGCGTGTTACCGTATTTGCTTATTAGGATCGTTTTAGACTTGTTTTCGTCTCCCAAAAAAATCTCCACCAAAGACGAAACTGGTGAAGATGAATGCTCAGGTCGCCCACGCGACACCCGCGTGAAAGTGATCGGTTTCGTGTTCGAACACTGTCGATCGATCGATCGAGGCAACCACTGCGCGGAACAATGTCTTCCTCCCGGAGCGGATGCATTATTGAGCCCCGTTGCTTGTTTTGGGACAGAATGTTTCGGCCAATTATTTAACTCAAAAACAAACACGAGCGTACAGGTGAGAATATGCAAATATCACGCCACAAGCGGAGGCTACACGCCATATACGTGGCGTGAATCACTTGTCATCCGATGAAGTCACAGTTTGTCATGGTACTATTCTCGCTCTGCCGCGTAAAGTTTGGGAAGATTTATCACGACACAACAGCAACACAGCTCTTTCCGCAACAGTTTGGCTATCCGGCGGTGCATATCATCAACGCCAGGGGTTGTTGTTAGCGTTCCCCGGCGCGTCTCCAAAATGGTACAGAGCCGTGCGCTTATTTATGTCATCATTAGCCGGACGCTGCAAGCACGATCAGATTCCGATTGTTTGCATATTTATCGGCATGTATTGGCATGCGGCTGGCCGAAGTAAACGAGCAGACACTTGTTTGCCGGTTGTAGACTTTCCACCGGGGTTGCTGCTTTGGGGCGTACATGTTAATAAATGAGTTTATTAAGAATGTGACGGAGGCCACGGAACATGTGTTTTCATGCGAAGAGGACAGAGAAAGCTCACGCTGAGAATGCACCAATCGGACAAGAATGGCAAAGTTCACAAGCACAATCTTAATTTGGTAGTAAAACATTAAGATACATCAATAATCAAGTGGGGTATGAATACCAGCAGATCCTCAGCTTCACAAAAAGGAGCACCCTGCCAGCATCCCAGCGCTATTGTTACGTTCGTGTCACTTCAAGGCGGCTTCCGTTCGGTTCACAAACAACAGCCTCGAGGGCTGGATGTTGATGATGATGTCTTTTGAATCTCTCGTCTCCAATTGTCGACCCAATTGCATACATTCACGGATCGATCACAAAACCCCTTCAATCGGATGAGGTTGCATCACCGTTTCCTCCTCCCGAAATCGATCCCGCATAGTCGACCCCGAACATCCTCTTCAATCTCTCCTACGCCGCGTGACACGGCCGTCACATTTATGCTACCGTGTGATTTGCACTTGAGGTTTGAATGCTCCCAAAATACAGCTCACGGGATGTGATCATCCTCATTCGGTTTCGGCCTGACCTTCGCCTGTCTACCACGCATCCAGCCCCGATCGGTTGGGTGTAGCCGTGTCCAATAATAATACAATATAACAACTCATAAAGGCGCAACAAATGGCCGCAAACGCTTGTACAATAATGATCATGATGATCATGATGGCGTAGTAGTGCTACGCCCAGGTGTTCCTGCGCTGCCAATGCCCAAAGACCACCAACGTTGCAGAGAACTGAATACCGAGTCTTGAGCCGAGTGAAAGAGATGATAAAGCCACACGCCATTTTTAGTGCACTTTAAGGGGGGAGGAGGGGTGAAGTGCGACCGATTTTTACGATCATATCCCTCGATCGGTTTCAGTTTGTACAGTGCTCTCGTAACAACTGGCGGCGGCGTCAGCGGCTGCCATAAACTTGTTCGCACGCCACCACCACCTGAGATTGAAGGTTGGGCCACACTGTGACTTGGAGTGCAAGGTGAGTAAGGAGGGAATTGAACGGTGCAAAAAAAAAAA